>PVJX010007365.1:0-71471 GCA_004027295.1 Dolichotis patagonum | reverse complement strand
ATACTCTTATCAAATCTCATATTAGGGAGATTACATGGTATTTACCCTTGTGAGTTTGGTTTATTTCACTTAAGAGAATGGTCTCAAGTCGTGTCCATTTATTTATAAATATCTCGATGTGATCATTCTTTATAGCTGAGTAGTACTCCATTGTATAAAAATGCCACAACTTTTTTATCCATTCCTCAGTTGATGGGCACTTAGGTTGTTTCCAAGATCTGGCTATATATATAATTATTATTAAAAGTCTCTTGATGTCTTCACCCTTTATATGACATTTTGCTCCTGTATTTAAAAAAAATCAGCAAACATGTTAAACTCTAAGTGCCAAGTGTGGTACTAACATATGGTATTATACATTACTACTTTAATCATGAATTAATCTCATGAAATATTTGTATTATCCCTATTTTACAAACACAGTAAGTAGGGGTAGGGCTAAATAATTTCCTCAAAGTCACATTCCTAGGAAATATTTAAATGGTTCAGGGTTTAAAAGCTTTTAAAATTAATTAACTTTTAAAACACAAAACCAGTACTCGTAACTAGCATGGTCTAATATTAATACCTCCCAAGAGCTAACACCTTGGAGTAACAGTTTCCTATAATTCAGAGACACAGGTATTTTTAAAATGTATAACCAAACAGAAGAATGTTATATACCTGGTTTTTCATTTATGGACTAAAATTAATGCTTTCATAAAACAAAACTACTTCTTCAAAATACTTTTTAATCCATCTGATTAGCCAGACAATAAGTCCTGAAGGACAATGACTTTATTAATAACTATTACACAGTATTAAGTAATAGTATTATGAACTAAATTATGTTTTCTTAAAATTCATATACTGAAGCTCTAATGCCAAGTCCTTAGAATATACTGGTGTTTGGAGACAGAGCTGTTAAGGACATGACTGGGTCAAAGAGAGCCATTAGAATAGTGTGATGGCTGGCTGACTGTGTCAATCTGCATAAGAGAAGCCCAACTAAACCGGTTCACAATTCCACACCCTAGTGTGGCTTATCGACCAGACGGCATAAAGGGGAAATAAAGATGGATGGATCTATTTCTGTTTCTACAGAGGAACTCCAGTCTGTACCTTCACCTTGGACCTCATCTCCTGGCCTCTGGCACAAATTCTTCAGCTTCTAGCCCAGACCCATCAGCCTCCTAATATGGACTCACATGGGACACGGCAGTGAGCTCTTCCAGCTGGATCCTTTGGTCTCCAGTATGCAGAGATGCTCATCTAACTCTGCTGGTGGCCATTATAAGCCAACCTTGTAAATTCTTATATACTTGTATACCTTGTTTTATATCTGTTTCTCTAATAAACAATGACTGATACAAATGGGCCATAATTCAATCTAACTCCTTCTAAAAGAATATGAGAACATACAAAGAGATACTGGGGGTATTCCTGGATGACCAGCAGAAGAGCCAGCAAGAAGAAAGCCAAAGCCATCTGCAAGCCAAAGAGAGGCTTCAGGAAAAATCAATTCTGCTGATACCTTGGTCTTAGACTTCCAGGCTCCATAAAAACAAAAAACAAAACAAAGCAAAAAAAAAACAAAAAAACATTTTTTGTTCAAGCCACCCAATCCACAGTATTTTGCTACTACAACCCTAACAAACAAATACAGAAGGTAACTAATAGTACTAAGCAAAATCCACATATTAGGTGATTTCTGTTGTTGTTTTTAACAGAGAAATTTGAAAAGACAGATACTTTGTGATTAGAGATTGCTGCGGAATTCGAGATGAAAACAGGGAACTGAGAGTCTCGGGAGAATCGTCTCTCAGCAAATATTCATACCAAGTTGTTATACTGCATTTGGCAGACCAGGTACTGTGGAATACGCTTTGCTAGGTCTCAGGGGCAGGAAACATTACTCCTGTTGAAATACTCTAACAGGACACAAATGCAGGTAAACAGACAATTCTAAGATAGTTGCTGTAATAGCATCTATTGAACAACACTTATATGGAAGGTAGCTAACGTCTACTAAGAGCTTACTCTAACCTAAGAAGTATTCTACTCTGCTCACGAAAACCCTATGAGACACTATTATTACTCCCTTGAGGAAACTTGAGACACAGAGAAATTAGCTAACTTGCTTTGGATGCAGAAACCCAGGAGTCTGGTGATGGTCTTACTCACTATATGCCCCATGTAACTGACGCTGACCATAGGGTGCATTCCAGTTCTCCCTTCTGAAAACAGAGCCTTTGCATGGCAAGACCGCATACAAAGCACATACATGTAGAAGCCTGGTTCTTCATATTTGAGAACTTATTTTTCAGTTTGCTGAAGATCTGACGTTAAATATTTTGCAAATAAAAGGTTTAAAGATACTCATACCATAGTTTTCATCACAGAAAATACCTGTGTTTTCAATTCTACTAGAGAAAAAAAACTTATAATTTTGAGTACTGAGATTACTGCTTTTAATACATCATTCACCATAAACTATTTTCACCCCAATCATTATGTATAATATCACACCTAGCGAACTTATTTATAAAAGTACAAATAAAAAAATCATTAACACAACTATCTGTTAATGTGTGTCAGTTACAGTGATAAGTAACAAAGTGGGTATGAAAATTTCTAATATATGCAAAACCACACTGTTTTCTAATACTAAAATTTTACAATACAACAAAAATAAATTATAAATGTATGCCTTTAGTAAGGCGGTAGTTGAACTGACATCATTGTGAAAGTATACAATGAAGTATTCTAAAATTACTCCACTTTTGTCTTTATGATACTGGGGACTGGCGTCAGGCCCTTGTGCATTCTAAGTGTTCTGCCACCTAGTTACAACCCAGCCTTTTTAACTTTGAGACAGGCTCTCACTAAATTGCCAGGGCTGGCCTTGAACTTATGATCTGCCTCCTTAGCCATGTACACAGCTGAGTTTATAGACATATGCCACCATGCTCAGCTTCAAGAAAATTTTTTAAAAACAATAGAATATTTTGTTCAACAAAACTATTGCAAATTGATAAAAACTAAGGTGCAGCACTATTGCAAAGTGATAAAAACTGAAGTGCACAGGTGAAAGCAGAATTGAGTTATCAAAGTAGAGTCAGAGCTTTACCTCTGGTTCCCAACACTACAGAAGAGTCTCTTGGAATACTGACGGCCTACTGATGTACAGTTGGAAAATTAACTAAGAGAAAGGTTTTCCCTGACAGGAAATTCTGAAAATGCGTAAGATACCACTTTCAGTAAAACGATGAAGATACGTAAAACTCTTTGCTTTAGAAGAAATTCTTAGTTCTGTCCCTCCTCCCTCCTACAATTACTTTCTGAGCAACAACTATATGCCAGACCTAGGGCATACTGGTAAACAAATGCATTACAGTCTAGTAGGGATAGGGGCAAAAATAAGTAAACAAAATAAAAACAAATCTTCTTTCAATCAGTCACAACTGTTAAAAAAACAAATGGGGGGTGCCCATGGAAATAACGAAGGTGAGGGACACAGGATTTCTCCGAAGAAAGGCAGGAAGTCAGATAAAATTTAGCAGACAAGATGGAAACTTTTCAATCCTTAACTTTTTATCATATGCAATTCCTCTGTGTACCACCATCCATTTATACCCATTTAGACCCAATTTATCTGTATCCACACTCGCTCCTCCCCCTTCACCCTAAACTATTTTGAAGTAAATCTCAGTATCATATTGTTTCACCAGTATTTCAGTATCTATAAAATATAATCTCTTTTCTCTAACTATAATAAAAATAAATTAGTAATCACTAACAACACCTTATCCAGAAAAGAATCACATATTTAATTATAATTTGTTTTTTGTACCAGGGATCGAACTCATAACTTGCCAGGTAAGTGCTTATGCCACTGAGCTAAATCCCTGGCCCCTAAGAATCACATACTTAAATATTAAACAATATATTTCTAAATAATTCATGGATAAAAGAAAAAAATAACAAAATTGAAAACACTTTGCTTTCTGAATGATAAAAAATATAATAAAATTTGTGGAATGCAGACAAAAGATAGTTTAGAGGGAAATTTATAGTTTTAAATGCTTACATTATAAAAGAAAGGCTTAAAAAATCAGTGACTTAAGGTTCCTTACAAGCCAAGGTAAATATAAGAAAATAAATAATAAAGAATAGAAATCAATTAAATAAACACAAATTAGAAGGATCAGCAATAAGCAGGGTATCATAGAACCAATGAGATGATAGAGCAGCAAGGGAGTATTATGAACAACTTTGTGCCAATATATACATTAAATTCAATGCAATGTATAAAATGTAACTCATTAAAGATAAGATGAAATATAAAATGTGAACAGCTCTAGATTTATTGAGAAAATAAAATCTGTTTGGTGGATTTTTTCAGACATTTAAGGAAGAAAAAATACTACTTGCACTCAAACTATCAAAAAATAGGACATGAAAAAAATACAGCTTAATAATCCCAATATCAAAATCTGACAAACACATTAAAAGAACTAGAGAAAACAATCCTACAATCCATATGGAACCAGAATAGCACAAGCAAAACCCTGGATAACAAGAGCAAAGCTTCACAATCTTGGACCTGAAATTATATCAAAGCTACAATGATAACAGCAGCATGGTATTGCCAAAAAAGCAAGATATGGGGACCAATGGAACAGGATAAAGGATGCAGAAACAAAGCAAGGCATATTTATAAAGATGACACTCCTGATCTTATCAAAGGTGCCAAAAGCACATGTGGGAGGGAAGATAGCCTCTTTAATAAATGGTGCTGGGGAAACTGGCTATTCACATGAAGACTAAATCTACACCCATTTCTCTCACCATATACTAAACTAAAATCAAAATGGATCAAAGATCTACATACTATAATAAACATTTAACCTGACGGAAGATAAAAAAAGTTAAAACTCTTGAAGCCATAAGTATATGCATAGATTTTCTGAACAGAACCTCAGTTGTACAGAAAATGATACCAAGAATCAACAAATGAGATTATATCAAATTAAAAAGCTTTTACACAGCACAACATCCTTCAGGGTGAAGAGATAATCTACATAATGGGAAATTTTTTTGCCAGCTATTCCTCAGACAGAGGATTAATAGCTAGAATATATACAGAAAAAAAAAATTAAGACATTCCCCCCAAAATAAAAGACCCAATCAAAAAATGGGCAACTAAAATGAACAAACACTCAACTGAAATGAACAGACCAGTCTCAGGAGAACTGTGAATGGCCAATAAATATATGAAAAAATGTTCAGTATTACTGGCCATTAAAGAAATGAAAATTTAAACAACACTGAGATTCCACTGTACTTAAAAAAGAATGTCTGTCATCAGGAAATCAAGACCTAAATGCTGGTGAAACTGTGGAGGAGTAAGGAACCCATCTACATTGTTGGAGATTCCACACTGTAACCTAGTACAATCACTATGGAAATCAGTACAAAAATTCCTCATTTAATTAAAACTAGAAATTCCATTAGACATAGTCATTCCTCTTTTAGGTATCTTCCCACAAGAATTAAAGATGCTGGGCCAGGGGTTTAGCTCAGTGACATAAGTGCCTGCCTGGCAAGCACAAGGTCGTGAGTTTGATTCCCAGTACCAAAGTAAAAAAAAGAAAATAATTAAAGATGCTATTGTAGTGATACATGCATGCTCATGTTGATAACAAGTACAACTCCTAACAGTTAAATCTTGGAAGAAGCCTAAAGAAAATGTGCTATTTAGTATTTACACACAATGGAGGACTATGCTATGAAGGATAAACTTGACTCATTTATAGGAAAATGGATGTACCCTGATAAAACGATGTTAAGTGAAATAATTAGACACACAAGTTTAAATATGGCATGGTTTCTGTTATATGAGAAACTCAAAGTATATAAAGAATAAAACAAAACAAAAATAGAAAACAGGAAGACAGATCTTTTTCAAATTGGGAAGTGACCAAGATACGGAGGGGTGAAAGAAGGAAAAGGGGATGAAAAAGAATTGAGATGTATTATTTACATGTAGCAACTCTCCACAAGGAATGTAATCATAATGTTCTATAAACATGTACTAATAAAATATAAAGGCAAGAAAAGAAAAACAAATCCAGCATTACATACCCAAGTATAGATTATTTGAGGAATGCAAACAGTAGACAATAGAAAATTAATCAATGCAATTTTCCAATTTAATGGAACAAAACAGAACTATAATATATATAGAAAAAGCACGTGACAAATTTTAATGCTATCTATGAAACAATTTTCAGAAAACTAGGAATAGAAGAGAACTCAACTTGATCGATGATGTTTATGAAAAACCTGTGGTTAACATCATACTAAGTGTTAGATGAGGAACAAGTCAAAGATGCCTGCTCTCATCATTATTCAACATTATGTGAAATGTTTTACCCAGTGCTATGTAAAGAGAAAAAAGAAAGAAACAGAAAGCATAACACTGAGAGGAAGTAAATCTATCCAACTGATAGATGATACAGTTATTTAAAGCCCACAGAATAATCACACATAGAAGTAAATCTATCCAATTGATAGGTGATATAGTTATTTATACAAAGCCCACAGAATCACCACAAATATATCAGTGAGCTTAGAAATCTCTCAAGATATAAGATACAGGATAAAATATACTCTATAAACATATTCTATTTTTGAGAAAAGACACAAAGAAACAAAAAGAAAGTAGTATTTTTAATAGAATTCAATTTTACTACCAGAAAACATGAAGTACTTGTTAAATTTATTAAAGGATATATTTAACAAAAGGTACGTAAAAACCTCTACCCTTAAAGCTATGAATACAAAACCTTGTTGAAGAGAAATCAAAGAAATCTTATAAAATGAATAGTGTCTTTCCATTGGCTTGAAAAATCTCAATATTATTAAGGTGTGAATTTTCTCTGGACTGATCAGAATCATCCCAAAAGGCACTTTTTAGAAACAGAAGTGGACTAGCAGATTCAAAAATTTGTATGATATCTGGGTGTGGTGACACACAACCTTTAATCCCAGCACTCGGGAAGCTGAGACAGAAGGAATGAGTCGGAGGCCAGCCTGGGCTACAAAAACAAATTCGAGGCCAGACTGAACTACAGGGTGAGAAGACCTTGTCTTAAAAAAAAAAAAAAAAGAAAGAAATTCATATGATAATTTGAAGGATCTAATACAGATCAAATAACCCTAACAGCATAAAGATGGTGGAATCACATCTGATATTACCATACTGCTCAACAAAGATCCATGGAGAGCCTAAAAACAGGCCTACATTTATATGGTCCTTTAGTAAGGGAGTACAGAGAGTTCTTCACCCAGACACACAAACAGAAAAGAAAAACTTGTAAACATTCTTGAGATTAAAAATTTCCACTCATTTTATATTCAAGAACCATGATCAAATACACTGAAAGTGGACTTTCCCATTTCTTTTTGTGTTTGATTGTACTTACAATTATCAACATCTGCAAGGGGTAACCAAAGTATAAAAGACACATTGCCAATTAATTCTCTCAAGAACTCCCCTTTAATTCTCTTATCTAGCCCATCATCCTTGCCCATTATTCTAGAAGTCCTCTTTCCTAAAAACATGCTGTGTCTTTACACACTTTATTCACCAGATCTGGCACCATGCAAATTCTGGCTCTTCTCTAAACTCAAAATGACTATGAAAAGGAAAGATTCTGAATTGATTCGAGACACTGAAGTAGCTCCAACAGCTCAGCTAAAGGCACTCATGAAAGAGGACTTCCAGAACTACTTCAAAGTGTCAAGAACAATGGGGTAAATGTTTGAAGTGAGGGGGGAGTATCTGGAGAGTTAAATGGTGATGTATTTTTCATTGCAATAATTCTTAAAATTTAAACATTTACTGTGCATTTTATTATACCTGTAAATAATAAGGATGTGTGTTCCAAAACAGAATGGAGTTTTGCTTTTTAAAAAAGCATTTTGTAAAAAACACATGCATACAAAGGGAAAAGACATGTACTACAGTTGTATAGTTCAATGAATTTTTACATACTAACCCCTTAGAACTAGATCCAGAGAAAGATCAAGACACAGAACTTGACTAACACCCTGAAAACTCCCGGTAACATTTCTTGTCACTGTTCCCTCCAAGGATGATCTCTATCCTAACTTCCAACATCACTGACCATAATGTAATCAATTTTAATCCTTCTAAAACTAATTTGCATATACAGAATAGTAGATGGAGAACTGATAGTGTAAGACATCTTGTTCTAAACTCAACAGCATAAAAATATATCAATTACAATAATTTCAATGCATCTTTCCAACACAGTATACTTTTGATTAAGAATATCCTTCACTATATAAGACTTTATGGTAAGCATGAGTCCCCATCTCATAACTTTGAAGCCTGTCAATGTTTTCAATCATCAGTTGGAATGGTTTTATCCTGTTTTGTTTGACTATATCATGCGCGATGATATGAACAGCTGTTTTGAAGAAAACAAAACATTATGACAGCTATTGCTGATTTAATATCATCCTTCTTAGAAGTCCTACCATGCTTCTTTTGTTCTACTACCATTGATTCTATCTATCACATTGTGTCTTATTGGAATTTGAATATGTGTGATAGTTTAAACAAAATTTCTTTTTATCGAAAATGAGATATTATAGTACCCATTGATCATTTTCTGTTATTCGGTTCAGAAAGCCCTGTAATTCTTTCACTCTATGCATGGCTTTATACTATTGTGTTATGTTTGATATTATTGTATTTGAAACTATGCTCAACTATAGCAGAGTGATATGGTGTTAGCTACTGTTGATGTCCAGTTGTCTTAATGTAAAGTACTGTGTTGCCTATATTGTCCTGTTCTGATCTGCTCTGTACTGCCCTCTTTTGTTTTATTCTCTTTCAAATAAAAATTTAAAAAAAAAAAAAAAAAGAATATCCTTCACTCCATTTCTCCCTCATGGAAGTGGTTCTCACACATTCTCCCAACTTTAATTTTCTTTGATTCATCACTCTAGCTGTATACTTTTCTCTTATTCCCATACACGTGTATTTTGGTGCTTGGTTCCCTGTATTGTAAGATTAAGGAATCTCTTTTCTCGCAGCACAGAGTAAATAAATACTTAAGGCCAGGGAGCCTCGCTTTGTTCTGTTTCTTTATTCTTCCTAATCTAATCACTGTCCCAATCAACATGGTAAAAATAAATGACTGTCATTTCAAGGCTCATTGTCACACAATCTGTAAAATGAGCAGAATTAACTTATATTACTATTTCCAGGTCGTAAAAGCCCTTCCTCTATAAGTACACGGAAGGGCTGAGAACAACAAAAACAAAGATTACAGTATATAATCCCAGAATATTCTGATTAAAGTCAGAAAAAACAAATTTAGACTCATATTTTATTGCAGTAAAAATTGAATCTTTCAAGGAAGCAATGCTTAGTTTAAATGCATTCATAAAGATTAAGTAATGCATTAACATGAAGAATATTTCCCTTTGGAATAAAAATGAGGCTCTCATTACCATATTGAAAGCTATACTTCCAAAAGAAAAAGGAATAAATTTTTACATACTCAAATGAATAGATACAATGATAATCAAATAGTATGATCTTATTTTAATTTGCTATAACTAATGATATTAATCCAATCTGTTATGGTTGATACATTGTGTCAACTTGAGTAGTTTAGAAATTTAACTAAGAGACTCAGCAGGGAGCCAGGATCCTTACTTTGTAAATATCCTCAGCCTGTGCAAGAAGAGGGCACAGAGGTAGTGTGAGCACTACACCCACCCTGGGGGCAGGGTGGCTTGCATACAGTATAAGGAAAAGAGGCTTGCTTCCCTACTTTTTTGCTCTGGTTGCTTTTGCTGGCTGTTGCCTTTAACTGTTGCCCCAGTGCCATACCATCTTGCCTTGGGGCCAGCTGAAACCTTCACAGTCAGCTATAAACTTTTCCTTCCTTCATTTTGGGTGTCAGGTGATCTGTCCCAGCAACGAGAGAAAAGTACTTATTAAAAAAGAAACAATTTTATGCATGTAAATCACTTTTACTGACCCAAATGAAATAACAACTTAGAACCTCAACTATTACTGTGAACACACCTGTGATCTCAGCACTCAGGAGGCTCAGGTAGGATGACTGCCATGATTTTGAGGCCAGCCTGGACTACAGAATGAGTTTGAGACAACCTAGACTATACAGCAAGACCCTGTCTCGAAAAAGTAAAGGAAGGAAGGAAGGAAGGAAGGAAGGAAGGAAGGAAGGAAGGAAGGAAGGAAGGAAGGAAGAAAGAAAGAAAGAAAGAAAGAAAGAAAGAAAGAAAGAAAGAAAGAAAGAAAGAAAGAAAGAAAGAAAGAAACAATTTTCCCATAAATGCTTGACATAAAAAGTATTCATTAGTTTTCAATTAATGTGGGAAATGTAATACAAACACCTATACAGTTGACCTTTAAAACTGATAATAAAAAGAGTTTTACTTACTGCTATTTCTCTACATGCCGACATAGAGATGCCAGTTCCTTCTATTTGTTTTAAAGCATAGTCTTTATCATCTTTCCTGTAAAAATAAAGTTATTTTAATATGCAGATAAATCCGTGCATTTTAATCAAGCAAATATAAAAGTCGCATGTTTAATACACATTCAATACCTTTCACATGTGATCACATATTGCAATACAGGAAAATTCTTTAGATAACATGTGCTACTTCCATTGCTTGAAGAGGGAAGCTAGCTTCAAAGGGATAAAAGATTTGTCCAAGGCTCCACAGTTATTTATGGAAGATAGATTCACACAGAACTCTAGACTTGTAGTAATAGGTTGTTTCTAGTCTAGTATACGTATTTCTCTACATACACCAACTCAGATCAGTGAGTTGAAAGAGCTAAGAATGCATCACTAAAACACAAAATGGCTATAATATTTAAAATGATTGTAAACTGAAAATGAATTACTTAGGCTAACCTCAAGTAACTTCAAGAGGTATGCACTCAACATGCACGTATTAAGCATTTACTGTATATCCAGAACTATGCTAAGTATTGGGATACAGGAGGAGTCTGTCTTCCAGGAAACCTTCTGTGTGTCTACTGGCCTACATGAACAACTAACCCACCTTAATACAGTATGATTAGTGCTATGGTAGGGTAATTATACACCAAAGAAGGTTACTCAGTTTCCTCTTGTGAAAAACTGAGTAAAGACCTCTGAGAAGTACCTTTCACAACAGCTAGTTTTACATACTTCCCTAATGGAGGAATGAAGGTTTGGGATTACTGGCATCATCCTTTTGAGATTTCCCATTATTTCATGAGGGGTGAACCAACCTCTCCCACCTAAGACTAGGACTAAGATTAAGACTGCTAAGGTTAAAAACAAGGCAAAATTATAGATTTTCGACCAAGGTTAATGATGATATTCATCTACACTTGCTACCATTGGATCAGTATTATCTAAGCAAGCATACTTGCAATCTTATTGGATCAGTATTACCTAAGCGAGTATACTTGCAATCTTATTGGCTGATCATAATTTTGACCCACATTGTGCCTGTCTCATGATTTTGCTCTATAAAATTTCCTTTGAGGGGTAGACTGGTTGGCAACCCATTTGGGACCCCTCCTCAGGAGTTACTCCAATTCCCCATCCCTATTTGTCAATAAATTCTCTTACTCTTAACCTCCAACGGTAAAAAGAAGTATCTAACTGAGGAATGAATGATTGTTCTCAAGCTTTTTGGACTCAGACCCTTTACTCGCTTCAGGATTCTAAAGAGTTTTTATTATCAGTATCTACCCTATTAGAATTTAAACACAGAAACTTCTAAAAGGCAAGAATACAAAAGCCCATATCCATATGCAATTAGAGCAATGGTGTCATGCCATCTCATGAGAATAAACATGGTTAATTAATGTTATAGCATCGTTGTGAGTTATTTTTTTTAGAACCTCTGAAAGGATCTCAGGAACACCCAGGTGGTCCCAAATCACACTTTGAGAACAACTCTGTCAGTGAGAAAGCATATGGGGTGAGAGAAAATAAAACATTTAAGAAAGAATAGATGCATTACATAAATGAAGATTATGAGGCTGGGGATAAAATCAGGAACCAGAATCCAAAAGTTTTTACCCCAAAAATAATAGTAAGGGGTCCTTTAAAAAAATTTTTTTGGTTAAAGGCAGATTATCAACTATATTTTACATCGATTATATTTTACATGGGAAATAGACCTTTGGCTGCCTTGTGGATGCTCAGAGAAAATTTAAAAAGGACAGAGGCAGAAAGAATAATTAATTAAAGAAATTAGTATTGGGGCCCGGGATTTAGCTCAGTAGCAAGAGTGCTTGCCTAGGAAGTGTGAGGTTGTGAGTTCAATTCCCAATACAAAAAAAAAAACCCAAAAAGCAGTTAGTATTAAAACTATTCAGTGACCGATGGTGTTTACTGCAGAATGGTGATTAGTACAGAGAGTAAACAGAGTGAAAAGAAATAAGGCTAAACTAATTAGCACTTGGTGACTTAGTGTAAAAAAGTAGGAGGAGTCAAAGATAATGATTTCCACCTTCAACAACAAGTGAATGACAGCATTAGTCACAGAAATCAGAAAATCAGCAGGAGAAAATGGTTTGGAAAAACAGGAAGAAAATAGTTCCCTTTGGTGAAGGTTGAGTTTTAGGAACTCAGAAGTGATTTAGGTGAGCATGACTGATGAGATGTTGAATGAAACACATTTAAATCTCAAGAGAACTGAATGATGATATATGGTAAGTTTACCATAACTCGCATATACACAAATAACTGAAGCCTTGTGAGTAAATGCAATGAGACCAAAGAGAAAGAATGTCAAGAAAAATGATTTTCAAAAATGACAGAGTAGTAAACAACTGCAGAGATCTATTAAGGAAAGGACTGAGAATTATCTACTGAACTTGGCAACAATGAAATCACCAATGGTTAGTGTACTAGACAAAAATGTTTGAGGTGATACAGTGGTAATGTCTAACCTGCAGAAGGATGAGGAATGAATGGGAGATAAGTAATCTGAGACAATTCGTATAGATTATTGTTTGAAAATTAATTGCTTGAAAGAAAGAAAATAAGGCAGTAATTGGATCAATGCCTAAGGTTTAAAAAAAAATCTGAAAGAATTTGCACTAACAGGAAAACCCAGAGCAAAGGAGCTACTGGTGTGGAGTGGGCAAGTATTTAACACAGCAAAGATCTGAAACACGGGTGGGGACAAACAACAGTGAAAGTGAGAAAGAGAAACACCCCTCACATTGTAATAAAAAAGACATAGAAAAAATGATGAGACCACTGGAAAGAAGCTCTTCAGAGGCAAAAAGTTGGGTAAGTTCCCTTTTTCATGACTTCTGTGTTTTTCTAAAATTGGAGATGAGGTTTTAAACCAAAAAGAAGGGTTGTAAGTAATGGGTTTGGGTACAACACAGATTTGATTCAATAAATTAATAACTTCTTCTAGTTATTAAAACTTACATTGCTTCTATAATATATTTTATACCAAATCCTTAGGAAAATAATTACAATTACAAAATTATTCCCTTAGGGGGAACAATCAGTTTTATAACATACCTTGTAGTAAAGCGAATTGGTCACTTCTTATATGAAAAAGATAACCTATATATAATGCTAAGTCTGAATGAATTCTGAAAGGCCTTGAAGAAGAAGTTAAGGATATAGAAAAACACAACTAAGTTTCAAACACCATATGTATGTAAATCCATATGTATGGATTTAAACATCCACACTAGTGACTAGATGGCTAGTCACTAGCATAACCCATTGTATTATAGCTATAAGATGAACAGCCTACACTTGAGCTCTCCAAGGAGTACATGATGAGAAGGTAAATAGTAAATTAAACTAAAGGCTCATCCATTCAAGCTCCTTAACACCCACCACTTTTATTAATTTAAAATGTTAAGTTGCTAAAAGATAACTTCTCAATGAACTAAACAAATACTATACGTCAATCAGTCACTCTTCTCGGCCAAGTAATACTTCCTTACTTTATATTACTGAAAAATAACATGCAACAAGGATAATACCAAATACCAGAATTTAATTATAAAAAGGAAACCTCCTTCTGAAAATGTAAGCACCATCATTATACAACAGTACTCTGTGACTTACAAAACATGCTTATTTCTTTATCCAACCCACACATTTTTAGTAAAAGTGATACAGAAATGAAAATGATCTATAATATACAAATAGTAGTCCAGCTTATCATTTATTATCAAAAAATATACACAAATCTATAGTAAGTGCTGGACTTACGAATGAGTTACATTCTGGGAGAACATAGGTTTGTTTATGAGTCCAACAAAGTGAGTCCATAATACAAATATACAATGCAAAGCATTAACAAAAAAGCCAAAGACACACAAAAATACTGTAAACTATTTTTACTTTTACAGTTGCCTTAAAATGGTAGTATAGTACAGCACAACACCTGCAAGGGAGGGGACTGCATGGAATGAACAGAGAAGACAGCTACCAAGTGGAAGACTGAGGTTAGGTGGGAGACGGTACAGCTGAAGGAACATCAGCAATAGGAGATGGAGGGTAAGATGGAATTTCACTTCTACCTGATGTTCATGACACACTTTTTTTTTTAATGGATGCAACTGTGTCTATACTCTAGAAAAATGATCCAGTGATATCTGAGCAGTAGCTCTTTTTCTTATCACAGATGACTCTGTAGCCCTGGGTGGCATTCTGAGCGGCTACTGCAACCTTTGTGTACCATTCTACACTGGGGTCCTATGCCTCAAAAACTAACAGAGCCTCTTGAAGTAAAGAAAATTCCCCCCCATTTTCTGTGTTGTGAATCCCTTTGGTTCTTCAGCACCTTCTTCATTCTTGGCCTTCTTCCTCTCTTCACTGGGCCTCTCACACCATCAGGTCCTCATCAGTCAGCTCCTCATGTCGCATAGCAAGGAGCTCAGTGACGTCATCCTCCAGCTTCTTGCTAAGGGTCACTAAGACAGTGAAGACCTCCCTAGACTCCTTACCCGTCCTAAGTCCATGAATTTCATGAATGAACAGTGGACAAAGGTTTTTCCAAAGCCTCATGCCATGCAAATGTATGATTTTTACAGCCTTCTGGATGTTATATAGTCCTTCCACAGTTTTCACAAGGTCGTTCTGCTTCAATTGCCTTCTCTGCCTAATGAAAGTGTGAGGTAAATAATATTTCTTGAAAGTCACAATAACTTCTTAGTCCATACACTGGGTGAGAGATGTTTTACTTTTCTCATTGCTGAGACAAAATAACCAACACCCAAAGTTAAAGGAGAAAAGGTTTATTGTAGCTCAGAGTTTATAGTTTGCTAGCTCCAAGGCAGGGTGGCAAGCAGAGGAGCATGGCAAAGGAGAAACAGTCCATGATGAGTAGAAGGCAAGCAAAGTAACAAAGCAATAGCAAGCAACAAAGCAAAGACACAGCAGCCTTCTTTCTGTCCCTTATATTCTATCTGCTTGAACTTAGCACAGGTAGCGCTCACATTCAGGGTGGGCCTTTTCATTATTCACACCCAAAACTGCCAAACCAACCAGTGGACCAGTTCAGTAATCACACTATCTCAGCATCACATGCTCTAGATCCTGTCACCTCTGAAAAGCTCCACCTATGACTACATGAGGCTTTGGGGCAAACTCTAGACATAAGCCACAACAAGTACCACAGTACTCAGTGGTAGATACACTACTTTGACTCTGGGATGAGGCATTCATTAATGACTGGGGGTGACCTGGTGCACTGTAAAGCAGCAAAACAACATTGAACGGAGTATCTTTCTCCAAACAATGTCTCTATCTCTAGGATAACGTATTTTTAAAAAAACGGTCCTGGAAAATGGCATGGGTAACCCAACTTTGGAATTACTCTTCCACACAAAAAGGGGAGGGCCCTTGGCTATGTTTCTGAAGGTTAGGGTCTTAGTTTCACACTGTTGGAAGTATTGGCACCAAATAACAGACTAAGTCTGTCCAGTGCTGCTTTGAAGCTTTTCATCAACTTTTCCTTTTTACTGATGCGACTTCATTTTGGCATCCACTTCTAGTATAGTCCTGTTGCGGTAAAAACCTGTTGTAAATAAGCACCTTCGTCAATAACTTCTCTAAGTTTCACTAGAAATTCTTGGGTAGCTATGGTATCTGTACTTGCAGCCTCAGGTTGGCCTGGCCTTAAGTCTGTTATACTATCCATGGCCAGCAGTAAAGGATTGCACCGTTCACTTTTTTCTTTAGGTCTTCAAGTAGGCTTTTAGCTTTTGCTTAAATAAGCATTACATTGAGAGGGACTCGATGCTAATGTTGCCTCCACACACTGAGAAGTTTCTCCATCTTGTCTATCACTTTACCATGCTTTTTGAGTATTATTTTGACTTCACTGGCAATATGTTCCATGTTCTTGTCCCTGCTCTTTAGAAAGGTGCCAATGGTTGACTGACTCATAAGAATGAGTGATGTCGACTATCTTTTCACCTTGGTCTAATCTTAATTATTTTCACTTTTGTCCATTATTAATGCTTTGCACTTCTTTGCAGTCCCCTCCACATCAACACTGCTTTTCCTCCTGCTTCTGGACTTCTTGGGCTCTGACTGAGCACTGTACCACTGTACACTATCACACTGCACAGTAAGGACACAGCAGCACAACTGGTTAGCAGGCACACTAGCTTCTTCCACGATTTGTTCCCCTCTACAACTTACTGTATTATAAAAACTTACACAGAGACTGTACATGGAACTAGTCAAAGCAAAGAGAAATGTAATTGAATGTAAAGACGTGATATTAAATCCTAACTACATAAACTTAACTGTGATACATATTGTACTACTATAGTAATTGTATAGCCACCATTTGTTCTCTTTTAGGGAGTCAAAAGTTATACTCAGATTTCCAATTGATAAAAGTATAAGATCCCAAGCCCCACACTATTCCAATGTCAACTATATGCCTGTACAGTGAAACAATAGAAAGCTCCAGAAAGTTTACTATAACTTAAACTCTTACTGATTTATCGAAGTTTGTCAAGAAGAGAGAAAGGTATTCATGAGAGAAATTAATAGCTTCACAAGATATCCCAAGGGATAAAGTGGACCAGCACAGATATTAATTAGCTACAGAAGTATGAATATGGAATGTTCAAAGAATGTCACAAAGAAATGGCAACTGGAACCAGGCCTGACAACAACAGAGATTTTAGGAATAAAAAAGGTAAGTTTGGAAGAGGTCTTCTATGTCACTTGTCTCCAAAGAGGAGTACAAACTGCATATATATCATACAAAGAGATGAACATGAGAAGATAATACATGTTACAGTTTTGAACTTTAAATATGCCCCAAAGATACATGTTAAAAACTTGGTCCTTAGCCGTTAGTACTACTGGAAGGTGATCAAACCTTTTAAGAAGCAGGGCCTTGTGTGAGATGCTCCAATTACTGGGGATGAGCCCTTGGAGGGGGTTGTGGGACTCTTCCTGTTTCTATTACACACTCTAGGTGTATAGACTCAAGGTGAATGGACTGTTCCACCAAGTGCTTCCATCATAAAATGACCCTCACAAGCCCAAAGCAAATAAGCCAACAGATTATGAATTGAAACTTTCAAAACTATGAGCCGAAATAAATCCTTTCTCATTATAAGTTTATCTCAGCATTTGTTACAGTAAAGGAAGTTAACATGCCACATTTTTAAAAAACATAAAGTTGACCCCCCAAAAAATCTCAATTAAAAAAAAAATTAAGTTGACGGGAATGTGCTATGTGAGAAGACCAAAGTGAGTAAGAGGAAATCATGGTGAATATTTTTTCCTTTGAAACATGGGATAAGTAAAACGAAAATAGTAAGTTTTAAAACGGGGTAGTATTTCAGTAAAAGACATATTGAACCCACTTACGAAGCTTTACTATCTCCTAAACTCTACGGAAACTATGCTTAAGAGAATTTTTTTAAGACCCATGGAGATGAAAAAGGGAGACAAGAAAACTATCATAAATTGGTATGATGGTTGATTTTGATTATCAGCTTGGGTTGAGAAATGAGTAAAGAACACTTCTGGATGTGTCTGTTAACAGCGTTTCCAGAAATAAGTGGAATGTGGGGCAAAACATCAGGCGGAAGATCTGCCCTGAATGTGGGCAACACTGTCCACCAGGCTGGGGACCCAGTAGGGACAAAAGTGGGAGGGAGAAGAGGTCCACCAGCAAAAGCTGTCTCTCTAACCTGCTCCTAACCGCCCTGAGATGGACAGCTTTTGCTCCACTTAACCCTTTGCCACATTTCTGGCCCAGAGTGATGCAGTCAAATGACCCTGCACAGAAACCACTGAAACTGTGACCCCAAATAAAGCTTTTCTCTTTAAATTGTTTTTCTAAAGCATGTTTTAATAGCGATGGAAAGCTGAGTAACATAAATAGAAAATGGACAAGCAACTGATTGAGAGGATTCAGGAAAACAGAATCAGAGCTGAGAGTGATAAAAGCTGAGAACCAGATTTACACAGCAAAATCCACCAAAGCAGAGAATTGAGAATGTAAGTTTGGAAGATTTGGCTAGATGAAAGATAAAAAGGGATGAGATGTCTCATGAAACAGACCAGAAAAACAAAGTGAGAAAAATGGGAATGTAAAATACAGAAATCCACAGAGCAATCTATGATACCCAATACACAAATAATTAGGAACTCCAGAAAACAAAAAATAAAGGAAGGAAACTCATAAAACAATTGAAAGAAACCTCTCACACTGGAAGACATAATTTACAAAATTGAAAGGGCTCACCAAGTTCCTTTCACAAATGAGTGAAAATAGATGTGCCCAAGACAAATACTTAGGTTTTTCAGAAACGTAGAGACAAACAGAACACTTCACAAATTTCCATAAGGAAAGGCAACAAGTCACTTTCAAAGAATCAATAATCCAGAGATCTTTGGTCTTTTAAGCACCAGTTTTAGAAGCCAGAAGTACCAGACTAGTAGTACATTGTATACAACTATTAAATATTGATTACATTGTCAACAGATGTGATTTGGCACTTTAAATTCCATTTAGGATTGGAAAATATTCTGTAATAGACAGCATCAAGGACCTTGAACCAGAATGTGTATCACTGTACTGCTCTCTTCAGGGAGAAAGTCATGCTATAAAAAAACAAAACAGCCAAACTAGTCACTATGTAGTTGTGCACTAAAATTTGTGAATTTCACAGACTAGTTGTTAAATTTAAGATTTAGTTGTCTTAATTATGTCATTGTAAACAACTGTCATTACATGCTGAGATATGATGGTTACTAAGGGACAAAGGTTTGTGAGAATGCTCAAACTAGGGAATAAATCTTAGGAGTTTACACAAGATAATAAATTTGCCCCAACGTTTTGGAGATATAACTGAAAAACAAGTTCAACTTGCTTTGGTGTGGTACTTTTAATGAACTCAGTACTCTCACCTAAAGAATGCACACATTCAAAAAAGGCAATACTCACTACTCAATCACGTTTCAAATTACTTTTAATAAAAGTTCTTCATTTCAAACAAAAGTCCGAACCACCACTGCTCTTAATGCTGCTACATTTTCAAATATTCCCTGGAATGGTTTCTTATTTTTTGCCTTTGGATATCATGCTATAGAATATAATTTAGAACTTCTCCTGATTTTGCCCTTTGTGAACTTAGGTTCTAATTCAGAGTAATAAAACTGGTTAAGATGTATTTTGCAACTAAAAATTTTAATTTCCTGAATGGGTAGCAGGTAACACAAGATCTTCTCCTTCCCTTTAAAAAAGGAAAGAAGGGGCCAGGGATTTAGCTCAGTGGTGTAAGCACCTGCCTGGAAAGTGCAAGGTTGTGAGTTTGATCCCTAGTACAAAAAGAAAGAAAGAAAGAAAGAAAGAAAGAAAGAAAGAAAGAAAGAAAGAAAGAAAGAAAGAAAGAAAGAAAGAAAGAAAGAAAGAAAGAAAGAAAGAAAGAAAGAAAGAAAGAAAAGAAAGAAGAGAAGAGAAGAGAAGAGAAGAGAAGAGAAGAGAAGAGAAGAGAAGAGAAGAGAAGAGAAAGAGGAAATCTAATGGAAAGAATTAGATTTGGCCAACATTCTCCAAATGTTATTTAATTCAAAACTTATGAAAACTGATTTGTCTATCAAATCAAAAGAGAAGTTCAGGCTCTATAAATTAGTAAAATGCAAATAAAATATATTACTAAATATATGTTCAATAATTGTGTACTTTTAAGTTGAGAAAGGCAGACTACTTAGTGCTCAAATAAAAATCTGACACAATTAATATTTCAGATTAATTTTTGATTTTATGTTTCAACTCCCTAGATAATTAATGACTGATTTTTTATGAATAGACTGTGTATCACAGGTCAATAAATGTTCCATTCTTTTCCATTCTAGTAATTCTGGTTAATACTTTAATTTTCCAGACTTAAATCAATCACTAGCAGAAAGAATTATCTCCTCTTACCAGATACTTACTAAGGTATACATGCTCTGAGGATTAGGTGGCTGGCTATCCTGAATAATCACTGGAAAAAGAATGCACTTGAATACTTCATGGAAATGACCTGTAAAATTCTGTTGTGAGCTAAAACAATAGTAACACTCCATAGTTCCTACTTCAGTGACACAACACACTCTCAGATTACTAGAAGACTGTCCAAGCAAGAGACCTCAAGAAGGCATTCTCAAGAATCTTTTGGAAGATAATGATCTTAGAGAAAGGTAATGTTTCCATCCAAAACCTTGGGTCAAGAAGCATGAAAGAGAAAGTTTCTACCTAGGACCCCAAGAACTTGACTTACATGGCCAAAACCAATGATTATCATGTTTCAATTTGCATGCTCTTATTTTTTTATATTCTAAGCTATTTTGTTTTTTTCTCTGCTGATTTATGTTTCTGACCTTTGAGACATTTGTTACCTTTAACAAAGATACCCGTAAGACTCTCCTATTCACAACACTGTTCTGTGAGTCTGTAATATGAAACTAACACCAGGATACAATTTGCTCAAGATTTCACTAAAATATGCTCTTGAACAAATGACTGAAATTAGAGTAACTTTCTTTTGGGGGCAATTCAACTCACTCTAGGTTTATGGGCAATTACACTTGACTACTAAACAACTCTTTAAATAAATAAACTATAAAATTTAACAGGACAGAAAG
Organism: Dolichotis patagonum; assembly: GCA_004027295.1. Taxonomy (NCBI): domain Eukaryota; kingdom Metazoa; phylum Chordata; class Mammalia; order Rodentia; family Caviidae; genus Dolichotis; species Dolichotis patagonum. Next base: position 50,262 of record PVJX010007365.1, on the reverse strand, counting down.
CCTCATGATGTGACACTTAAGGAAAGTTATGTACTGACACCAAAACCACACTTGGGGACCTTGTATTTTTATTTAGAAATGGACTATAAACTCTGTTAACACTCTCTTAATATTTGCCAGTGTTACGATACTCAGATATGATCCTCAGAGTCTCAAATGCGCACCGACATTTTTTGCTTCAATTAGCTAACCTTAAAAATAAAAGTTTATGTAAAGAACTGACCTCAGTCCAACAACACATGCAGTTTTCTGAACAAACTTCTAATCAATGGAATGTTAACAAGGTCAAATATCTAATTAATTTCACAGTACAATGATTTGAAATGCTGAATTTGACCAGAGACTACATAAGTGGAAAAAAGCACTACTGACAATCAAATTATGACATCCCTAATAGATCAGTAATCAAGGCCAGTAGAATCCCAAAAGGAAAACAAATTTACTGCCGAAGGTGACACTATAACTGCAGAGTCCCAGCCCTACGTCATATCTCCTGTCTCCAAACAGGGTACAGAAGCACCCAAGGACCAAGCTGATCTCACTTCTGGATAGCATCCACCCAGAGCTGCTCTACTTCCCCTAGTCCCTCCTTAGAATCAATCTAAGCCCAAAGACTTGCTCCCTTTTTATTGTAATGCCTCACAATTCTGGTGTGAGATATCCTTCTGTAAAGCACACTGATAAATTTTGGCAACAGATGTTCTTAACATCCTGTATCAGTAATTTATTGTTCTCAATAACCTTAAACTAGGTACCAATGATTCACCAAACAGAAACATTTCCTTTTATTTAAATTGGGTAAAATCTGAAAAAGCTAGCCATGTTGTCTTAGATCCCTTAAAATATTAACATGTATATATAACACATATATATAATAACTCTTTTGATAATTCTGACAAATGAAAACCACAAGTTAACTGTTTTGCTAATAACATAGTCACATTCAGATTATTAGAACTATTATTCTAGGTCAGAGGAACTGTGCTGACAATTTGGGGTGTAGTTCCTTATGCTTGGCACTGTTGTCCCTGATACTGGGCAGTGAACAAATCTAAAAGGAGCTACTTTCAAATTTCTTGGCAGCTCCAGATGCCAACCTACAAATAAGAAAGCTGCTTGTAAACCTAGCAGTGAGTAGTTTCATCTGCCACATCTCATGAAATTCATGCCGTTTGTGAGCACTCATACTTCAAATTCCTCTTTGCCTTGTTTGAAGAAACAACTATACCGACCTTTAAAAGTATTTGTATAGAAAGTTTAAAGAAATTCTTGACTTCTTCTTGTCTGTTTAGTTAAAAAACTGTAACACATCACCAGACAACTAGAAATAGGAAATTTTGCATAAAATCAAAAAATTGATGTATAAAAATATTTATACATCGATTTTTAAAAATCATTTTCCTAAAATCTCATTTTTTAAAACAGGTCTACTAAGAATAAACTACTGTATATTCACTACATATTCACTTCAAGAACAGGATTTTGATACTGGTCATTATAATTTTTTTCCTTAAAATTCAGAAGAAAAAGGCAACACTAAAAATAGAAATTAAACAATTGTATAATAAAAATTATACAATTTTTTTATAGGCGAGCTCTCATGTTTTTTTACACCCCTGTCTAATTTATTTCTACTTGGTCTGAAAACATACTTTTCTTTAAAAAAAATCTATTATACTCAGGAAATATGAATGACCCAAACATCACACAAATGTCCATATTACACTTCAAGTGTTACTATCATAAGTATTTAGAGTGATGTACTGTGACGTCCTAAAAATATCTTTCCTTAATTCACCTTTTAAAATACTACCTTTGTGGCAAATATAGCCAGTTACTTTCTACCCATCAACACCACTCAGGAATTGAAAAGATTATTATGAATGTTCATTGTCAAAAAAGTAAAGAGTATGAGATACAAAGTCGTTACATTATTACTCTATCTCACATGGAAAGGCATTAGTTAACACAATGTTAAACCTGAATAAATATACAAAAATTTGAAAAAAGATTTTCTACTTAAGAAAATTTACATTCTTGTTCTTGCATTCTATATTTATCTCAAGTATCTTTTAAGACTAACAGTTAACATTATTTAATGGTTCTCAACTAAACTAGTAAAAATATGGTGATTAGAAGCTGCCACATACTGCTACCAGGAATACAAACTAGTGCCAACATTTTAGGGACTACTCTAACATAGTGGTATGTATATTTCTTATGCTAGCAATGCCTTCCCTGATTGTATACAGCAGGAAAAGTTTCAAATAGCTACAAAAAGTAGCATTTACTAAAGACAAGAGGCATTCTAGCTGTACATCACAATGAATAGATAAGAACAGTAATATATGAATATAAAGAAAAGGCATAATCAAAAGAAATGAACTACAACCATGAACAGAAAAAAAAATCTGCACCCCCCCATATAAAACTTTAAAAACATTTTCATGGATACAAGCTTGCAAACAAAGATATTTGAGTGGAAAAGTGAGCTGAAATGATATACACTGAATAACTTTAAGAAGGCCTATATTACAATAGGAGAAGAGAAGCAATGTGCCCTAATCCTCAATGTCATGGTACAATATTTGGTGATCGGCACTTGAAAGGTAATTAGGTCAAAATGATATGAAGGTGGGACCGTCAGAGGTATTAAAAGATGACTACTTGTTTGCGGTCTCTTTCAACGCCAGGTAAAAAATACAGAGAGAGCAGTCAGTCATCTGTAAGCCATCAACAGGAACCAGCACATTGATCTTGTGATACGGGCCAGCACATTGATCTAGACTTTGCAGACTTGAGCACTGAGGATTAGGTACTCAGTAGCATTTTTAACACAATTTTATGTATTACCCAAAAACAACCAATTATATGGAATTAGCACTATCCAAATGCAAAGAATTTCTTTACTTCTGGGGACAGTATTATAACAAGAGGACAGTTAGTCCATTTATGCCAAAGACTAAAGTATTTTGAATTTTCACATTAATTTATGTTACCCAGAAAACTTCAAGGGACAAGAATTTGAAGAAAACACATTTCATTATGTTCCATTGTCATGGGCATTCCAAAAACAGATCACTAGGTATTTAAGGGTTAATGTCGGAAATGCCAAAAACACATAAATGCATCAAGCTTTCAAATGAGCTACAGACGTTTAAAAGCTGCTATGGTTTAGATTAAAATGGTCCCCTAGAGGATTTTATGTTCAGAAATATGGCTTTTGCAAGGTAATTAAATAATGAGGGACCAACCTGATCCATGAATTAATCCAGTGACGTTTTGGCACCAGGGGTGGGTTTCTTGGAAGACAATTTTTCTAGATGAGAGTGTGTGTGCATGTGTATAAGTAAGTGAGAGGCAGTAAATACAATAATAGGTGGGCCATGCATGGACTAAAATAAATGAGAGATTTTGACTTAAAGTCTCCCACCAGATGCGCTTGCACAACTGAAGTACATCAACTCACTTGCTGCCACAATGCCTGCAACCAGGTGCGGCTTGTCACATGAGAATTCATTGATAGGATTTTTTAAATTTTTATTTTAAAGAGGGTAAAATTAAACATAACAAAACAGATTGTAAGAGACACAGATTTCAAAGCAAGACAACAGGAGATCTTCACTATCATATTGTCTCGTTTTCTTCCAAACAGTTGTCCGTATCTTCACATACAATGAATTCATACAAAACAAAATAGTATTAAACTGATCAGAACAGGATGATGAAGGTCTTCAAAACCAGACAATAGGGAAGTCAACAATGGCTGTCATAATGTCTCTCGTTCTCTTCAAACAGCTGGCCACCCCTTCATGTATGTTGAAATTAAACAATACAAAACAGACTAAAATCACTCTGAACAAAGAATAATAGTATTGCTGGATTTCACATCATGATGCTATGGAATCAGCACTAGGTACGTTAGTGCTGATAGGATTTTTATGAGTCTGTAAACAGTTGATTTATTCACTGATAGGATTTTTATGAGTCTGTAAACAGTTGATTTATTATGATCACTATGCAGTCAAATCTCTTGCTAAATTAATCTGTATCTGCAGCCACTCCCCAGTGCTAGCATCTCCACCTCAGGTTCACCTCAGATCACTTAGCATTAGATTCTCACAAGAAGTGTGCAACCTAGATCCCTCTCATACACAGTTCACAGTAGCATTTGGGCCACTGTAAGGATCTAATGTTGCCCATGCAAATGATAGGAGAATGGTTTTCTACTGCTTTATGGACTGCTTTGTAATGGGTCCCAGACTGATACTGGTCCATAGCACAAGGTTTGTGGACCCCTGGATCAATCCACCAATGAGCTTGTAGCTGAATACACTATAGGATGTGGGGCCTGGCTGGAGTAACCAAGTTATTTCAGAATCATTTATATAGATATATGAAGATATATATATATATATAGTACCAAGAATCAAACTCAGAATTTCACGCTTGCCAGGCAGGCACTATACTGGCTCAGTTATATTCCTTTTTTTAAATTTTTTTTGTTTTCGGAATCATATATTCTTTTAACCAGCTTCTTCCTCTCTGTCTCTCACCAATCTGTTTTCTGGCTGCCAGAAGGTAAGCAGCCTCCCTCAGTCATCCCTGTTCACAAGAATGAACTGCCTTGGAGCCAGTGAGCCATGGACTGAAGCTGCTAAAGCTGTGGGCCAAAATATACTTCTTTTAAGTTATGTAAGTCAGGAATTTGTCCCAGGGATGAAAAACTGACAAGCACAACAGTGTTAAACAGTAAAATTAGCAACACCTAACTAGGCTCAGGTTTCAGAAGAATCACACAACCCAGCACAAACTGGAGGGGATCAAGGCTGGAGGTACCTCGATTATTTAGGAAGTTACTGTCAACAGCTGAAGATTCAAGTAACAAGTATCAACCTACAATTCTCACGATTTTCAATACACAAACAGGGAGAAGTTCATGTGAGAGAAAAACTGACAAAAAACCTGCTTTGTTTGGCTGAAAGTCTTCTTCTACCAACCACTCTTCCCCTAATTACACATTAAGACAGATGAAAGCCTTATTTTATTTTATTTAGGCAAATATATAACATCTTATCGAAAGTGAGATGGTCATACAACATAGAAAAGATGCTCCAAATCTCACAGTAGATGAGCACCGAATGAGAACCAGTAATTTCTTGTAAGGTAACCCAATGCCAGATTGGAGAAGCTTAAGAAGCTTAAGTCTTGTAGAAGTAGTACCTTTTTATACCAGCTAGTTGAAATCACTCTGTAAACAATTCCTCAACCAGACATATGCCCTGAGATGTTCTTAGACCAAATTCAAAGTCATTTCCTTAGAATTAGAATTATTAGAGTTAGAATTATACTTTCATTCCAAATATCCAAAATACCAAAATACCCATTTTACTCCAAGTGAATCAATGGGACTTCCATCCACTCACCTTTGATCAATTTGTCTCTGAATCTACAGTGACTCTCTGGTAGAAAGCATGTAAGTGGATCATTTGTTTTTAACCCATTATGCAAATCTTTGTCTTTTGTCTTTTGGAGAGTTGAACACATTAACATTCAACCCAAATAATATTTAGTTTCTGTGTACCTTAGAGGGTTCTTTGTTGCTTTTTTTTTAAATGAACTTTTCATTTAAAATATTTTGCAATGAAGTATTTAAATTTCTTTCTCATTTCCTTTTGTCTATATTCTACAGCTATTTTCATTGTGGTATAATGGATTATATTTGACATCTTAAAATCACAATCTCCTAAATTTATATTATTTTAATTGTAATACAATACCAAAAAAAAAAGCCCTCTCTTTACAGCTTCACACCCACCCTTCCCAGTTGCTGGTATCACATAATTACAGTTTTACACATGCCGTGCCTCCTAACATAAGTAAGTCTTTTAACTTGACTAATCTCTTGATTATGAAGAAAACAGAATGCGAATTTATAAATGGTTGTGGCTTGTATTTAAATGTCCCCCCAAAGCCTCATGCACTCACTCATAAGGTGGAGTGTCTGAAGGTGCTAGATTAGGCGATAAGACTTGTACCCCATTGGAATATAAAGGGACAGGAAGAAGACAGGTTTGCTGCTGCTGCTGCTGCTTCTTGTCCCCTCCTGCTGTCCAAAGCATGAACTGTTTCTCCTCTGCAGTGGCCCTCTGCCATGCCACCCTGGCTCACGGACAGCGGACGAAGTAGCGATGGAAACCTCTACAAACTGTGAGCTGGAACAAACCTTTCCTCCTCTAACTTTGGGTGTCTGGTACTGTATTTTGTCTCAGTAAAGAGAAAAGTAGCTAAGATACAAAGCAAAGTTATAATAACTTTTAAGTTAAAAAGTTTTTTTATGTAGTAGTTCCTTAAATTACATAAACTAGAGAGGCATCATAAACTGCTGTTACAATATTATCTTATATAACTTTCCACATATTTACCTTTATTGAGATCTTTATTCCCTCATTTCAATTTGAGTTACTGTCTGTAATGTCCTGTCATTTCAACCTACACAACTCCCCTACACACTGTTCACAGGAGAGTTCTTGTGGTAATAAACTTACTCACTTTTCATTGATCTGAGAATGTCTTAATCTCTCCACCCCTTCCGATGGATAGTTTTGCTAAAGAAGTTTCATATAAAGTTTTGTTTCTTTTTAGCCTCTGAAGTTTCTCATGACAAATCTGCCTAAAATCTTATTGGTGATTCCTCTTATATGATACATTTTTCTTAGGAGTATCATGATTCTCTCTTCTACCTATCAAAACTTTAAGTTTATGTTGCATCTTGGTATGGCTATCTTAATGAACCCAGTCAGGAGGTAAGACACCTTTGCGAGAATTTTTTTTTTCCTTTTCCCTATCTCTTTTGGTCACTCATTGCACGCATGGGTCAGACAGTGAAAAGCCATTAGGAAGTCTACAGGTATGGAATGGAACAATTTTAAGCTCCAAGGGGCTGAAAAGAACTCTGCAACTATGCAGCTCTGTTTCACATGTGTGTGGTGTAAAGTTTGTCTCTTATGCTCCCATGCTTTTGTTCTTCCTGATATTTTGTTGAGTCTTCTCATTCTCCTTGGGAGACATTAATGACTTGATTGCATGTTTAAATAAATACTTACTTCTCACTTGCTTCTTCTTTCACAAGACCAAAATCTTTCTTGGCCTTTCTCTCTGAATAGGTTTGATCCATGGCTCTCTCTGATGAAACAGGTACACTGTTCATGCCCCAGATATAGACAGCTGTCAAGTTCCCCAGCATGCCAAATCTCCCGATTATCTTCCTGAACATCAAAAAAGCTCTATTTACTACATAGAGGTTTGGGGTTCCACTTTTAGGGAGACAAGGGGCCCAGCCCCATTTTTCCTTCCAAACCAGCACAAATACCCTCTGCTCCTTTTAATGATAAAAGAGATTGCCAAAGTCCTTTATTTTTTAAATGGGAAGAATACTAACCTGACAATGGCTAGATGTAGCCACTAGTGGAAGACTCCAACCTAGTCTTCAAGGAGTCATGATGGACCCACAGTCTATGGACCCACAGTCTATGGACCCACAGACTATGGAGAGATCTAAGGAATTAAGGGCACTGATGCAGTACCACCTGCTTTGCCAGACACAGCTGGTAGAAAATTTGACTCTGTACATGGGATACCCCAAGGCTCAGCAGGTTTCCATCCTCCTGTGGAGAAGCCTTCTGGAGACCCTTAGAACACAGACTTCTTTTTATGCTGTTGTCAAAGGAACTAAAGGGTGCTAGTGGTACCAGCTTCACCAGAGACACTGCTGGAAATGTGTCTCTATAGACAACAGGCTTCTTTTCTGCATAAATACCTTCATGAAGATACCCGGACTTGGTCTTCTCTCTGTCCTCTCCATAGTCCCACAAAGCACGACAGGAAGCACCCTACTAATTTCACTGATCTCACCATTAAGTTGTATCCTTAATAACTAGAAGCAGTTTGACCCTTATTGGTAATCTGAAAATTAAAATTTAAAAAAAAAAACACCTTATCGTCAATTGAAGTACAGCTATCCCACAATACAACTAGGAGATGGGGAGAAATGGCCAGTCAACTGCAGTCTAAATTGTAACAGTAGGCCAGGCATTTAGCTCAGCAGTTCAAGTGTTTGCCTGGTAAAGTGCAAGGTCATGAGTTCGATTCCTGGTACAAAAAAATAAATAAATTGTAATAGTATTCTTGTAATAGCAAATGAGAAGGAAAATGGTCTGAGATCTCTTATTTTCAGGTTTTTATAGTTTGTTATCAAAATCTATCTCTTTGCAAAGGTTCAAGACATACAACACTTAAGAGACCCCAGAACCGGAGGTTGATGTCATTGATGAATCTTCTTCAGACTGTCACCTGTGTCTCAGGGCAATATGAGTCTCTCCTGATGGTCAATGGACGGTCTCCTCAGGTCAACACACCAGTGCTACCCTCTCTTAGTGACTCAGAAACTCCACCAATGGCTAACTCCCCAGAGACATCCAGTGCTCCACAATCCCCTTACTGTGGTCTCCAGGCAGACTTAAGCCATGCAGGATACACACGGAGGGAAGTTTCCTACTCTTCTAACGCAGCCCATCCTGTGCCCGAAAGACATTACAAGCCCAGGTCTCTTTCAGAGGTAGCCATCCGACAATGCAAACAATGTTTACATTAATTCTCAGAAGATACTAGTAGATCTGCAGATGTCTTACAAACATTGTCCCTCATTTTTGAGCTTTCCTGGTAAAATGCCCAGTTCGTCCTGGCTTCTGCTATACTCCAGATGAAAAAACAAAGACTCCTGGAGGAAACCACGAGAAATGCACATGAACAATATGCCACAGAAAGAGTCAAGAATCACCCAAGAGAGGTTACTATCTCTCTGACAGAACCAAATTGAGGCTATAATACTGCAGGTGAGTTAGACATGAGGTTCATGATGATGCCCGCCCATATCATGGTAATGAAAAGATATATTAAGAAGCCTGTTTAACTATGGAAAGTGAGAGAGATTACACAGGGCAAAGAGAAAAACCCAGCTATCTTTCATAGTGGGTTTGAAGAGGCGTTCTATAAATATACCAACCTAGATCCATCTTCTAAGAAGCCTGAGCTAGTAAGCACAAATTACAAAACCTCCGGATGGGTCCACAGGCTCTTCTACCCAATTGCTGGACACAGCCTTTTCTTTTTTCAATAAATAGAATCTGGAGAAGGGTAGAAAGTAAAAGAACCGACCAAATTTATGTTCATTGCAACTGGCAGTGCGTTAAGCACACTCAAGCTGTCCAAAGGAAAACTCAACATTAATCAAGGAAAAAGTTCCTCTTTTAAATGCAAGGGGACCAGAAATTGGGCACAGGACTATACTATTTCACTGCCAAGCCCTGCTCTGTTTTTGGCGGGAGATGTAACTGACCCATTGCACTACAGGACCAACTGTCCCCACTCAGAAAAGGGTAGGCAAGTCAAAACTCTCACCGCCCAGTCCGATGAAAATGACAGGAAGGGCCCAGGCCAGCTACAACACCCCTGGTAAGGATGTCACAGTTCAGTAAATTCAATTTCCTATAGATATAGGAGTAGTTTACTCAGTTTTAACCTCCTCTGGTAACCCCTCTAAATCTATGCCCATAATTAGGACAGAAAGGAGTCCTAGTTAGAGCTTTATTCATGCTTCACATGTCAATTCAAAGGTCAAATATTCAACCATGAGTCTGCAATAGTCACATGGTGTCTTCCTCCTTTATCAGGAAGAGATTTATTATTAAAACTGGGAACTGTTCTCCAATTCCAGCAAAGACAAAGCAGATTTTGCCCCTGAAGAATACACCAGAGTTCCTTGGCCTAATTAGTCAGCAAGTAGATCCTCTGCAAGGTGCAGTACAATAAGTAGGAAACCAAATTCACCAATGCTGTGAGTTATAAAACTGTAAGACCCTGGTTCTTCTTAACCAAAAACAATATACTATCAAAGAAAAAGCCTGTGAACATGTCTGGCCTCTCACAGACGTGGCCTTCTGCAGCCTGTCAACCCCCTTGCAACACTCCCATTCTCCCTAGAATAAATGCTTTGGGAAAATATCAAACAAGACAAAACTTACGCTTTGCTAATGAGGTTATAGTCCCAATCTACCCTCTAGTGGCAGATCAATATACAGTCTTCTCCCAATTCTAAAAGACACAAATTGATTTTCAGTCTTGGGCTGCAAAGCTTTTTTTTTTTTTCTTTACTCTTCTCCATCTAGACTTCCAATTCCTGTTTGCCTTTGAATGGAAAAACTTCACGTCAAAGGAAAAACAGCAATATATGCAAACAGTTCTCCCACAGGGTTTTAGAGATGGCCCTTATCTTTTTGCTCAACAACTAGAAAAGGATTTACAGCAAGGACTCTTCTACAGTATACAGATTATATTCTAATCCACAGCTCCACTTGGGATTCCAACCATAATACAGTGGTAACTCCATTCACCTACGTCATTTCACAATTCTGGTTGCAAACCAAATTGGTCATGAACCAAATCAAATTTCCCCATAAGGTTCAATGTAAATAAGGTTAATCCATTCTAATCCCTAAGAACATGATCATGAAACAATGTTGGTTGTGAACCAAATTAAATTTTCCCAAAGTTTAATGTATATAGGGTTAATCTATTCTGAATCATATGTATTTTTAACCACAAAAATATGAAACAAACTTCAGCACAGTATGATAGGAAGAAAGAGAACAATAACCTTGCCTGAGGCGACTTCTGGAATGGAGGACAAGCATGTAAGTGGAGAGACCGTTTAGAGGAGGAATTCCCCTCCATAAAGACAATCCAGAGAGATCTCCTTCAGGAGTTTTCTTTCTTGTCTCTTAGGTACAAGGTCAATTTTAACAAAAAGTCTGTCTAATGTCACTTTTTCCTGTGCTACATAACCCTGTGGAAATGAGAGACTATGTTATCATTCATCAGATTCAACACTCTGTTGTTTACAGTTATGTTGGGATGCTCCTTCTCAAAGAAATCCTAGCATTCATTCCATTTCCCCTTCATGGATTTTATCACATCACTGCTCGCCTCTTCCCTGTCTTCCTCTTCCTCAGTGGAATGCTCAACAAGTACCTTCTGCTATTCACTCTGGAGTTCAGCAAGTTCTTCTAGCATCAGCTCTTCCTCAACAAGCTCTTGTCCAGGGACACAATTTCTCCACTACCTGTGCATCAGACCCTTCAAAATCATGTTCAGTGACACATTCTGGCCACAGTTTCCTCCAGGTTCAGTTTAAGGTCCAGTATGTGAGATCTTCCCAGGCTTTGTCAATGAGGTTGGATGAAGTTTATACAATGGAGAATGCTGAAATGTTTCTTCCAGAACTCTTTCAGAGTCAAGGATGCCTTTTCAGTGGCATCAAAATACCTGGTGAACAGTGCCTTTGTGTACACCTCCTAAAAGGAGCAGATGACTTGCTGGCTTATGAGCTGCAGAAGAGATGTTAAGTTGGAAGGGAAAAAGTGGACCTTTTACAGTCATACTCAGCTTCTATATCATCCACCAAGACTGGAGGGTATGCCAGGGCACTGTCCATCACCAGAAAGCACCTTTTGGACAGTTGCCTATCAAAAAGATGTATCTTAACAGTGGGTGTGAACACTTCATGCAGCCCTTCTATGGGCAAGTGCCTCGTGACTCAAGCTTTGCATTTGTCCTCACATGACAGGCAGTCTAACCTCGTCCACATCCTGCTCCTTGAATGCATGAGGGGTCAGGAATGGTATACTAGTGGCGGCTTAATCTTCAGATCGGCATTTGTGTTCACACATAAGTGGGTCAATCTGTCCTTTGTAGGCTTGTGCTCTAGCAGTACCTTTTTCTCCTGTGTGACATAGGTTTGGCATCTTCCAGTTTTGATTGACACTTTCACAAGTTGGATTGAGGCCTTCCCTATCTGCTCAGAAAAAGTTGGAAGTAGCTGAAGTACTCCTCAAAGAAATCAACCCTGAGTTCCTTCAGAGTGACAATGAGCAGCACTCACTTACCTCTCAACTCAGGAGGTTGCAAAGGCTTTAGGAATAAAGTGCCATCTCTATTCTGCCTGAGGACCTCACTCCTTCAGCAAAGTCAAAAAGTCAAACCAGACCCTAAAATGGGCTCTGGAAAAATTTTGCCAGGAGACAGCTATATCTTGGCTGCAAATATTGCCAACAGCCCAAATGAGGATTCAAAATATCCCCAAAACCAGCTAATGAGTCCATCTGATATCCTGTATGGAAGGTCTGTTTTAATCTTCAGATATGGTGGTAGGCCCTGAGGCCCCAGGCTGTTATTAATATTTTATCTGAGTTGTCCAACTATATAGAAACAATGTCCTGAACCACTTAAGGGTCCATCCTGAAGACCAAATATTTTTTAAGACCTAAAAAGAAGGCATCTCTGCAGACTAGTTAAGGCCAATGTGAAAAGGCCCCTTTCCAGTCATTTTAACCACCCCAACTTTTGTAAGACTGGCAGGTGTAGACAGCTGGATTCAATTCTCTAGGATCAAGCCTGTTCCACCTACCATACTTGAGGTGACAAGTGATCAGAGAGACAAGATCAAACACACCATGAGCCTGCCAATGATCTCAAGTGTCTCTTCAAGAAGAAACAGAAGGATTCAACTACATGTAAGTCAGCTTCTGATGAGCACCTATTGTGGTAGTTTCACATTCTTTGATATGATCCTAACTGCCTTACCTGACTAGAGGTTTAGACACCCTCTCAGACCCTGATTTATTTAAAAATTTTGTTTTTGATTTGTTACTGCAGGCAGACCTATCAGACTATAGCTGGGAATAGAACAAAAACCTTTCTTGAAATATCACTCCAGCACAAGGAGGCACCAATCTCAAGCTTTAGATTCGTACTTTATATATATTTGGTTTATCTTTCTGCTGCCCTGCTTACATCAACTTACTATTTGATGCCTATTTTAAGCTAGGATGGGGGTGCCTCTGATATTATTACTCTGCCTACTCTTAAGCCAAAACGCAAAACCTCTAAACCTCTACTTCCCCATCGCTCAGCAGGTCATCTTTTACCTAAATCCAAATTCCTCTATTCCCAATATACCAACTGCTAGATTTATACTTCTGCCTAGCTAAGTAGGGGGCCTACAGCAACACCTGCCAATCTGCAAGGCTGGGCAGTGGCTGGCACCTTTCATATTCAGGCAGGGACCATGACAGAACCGAACATTAAGGCTCATATACTCAGCTTCACAAGTCTATGCAGATATCTAGGCCTATCTTTTCCAATATACACCTTGAAAGCCCTGTTCCTATCTGCATTACTATCAACTATGATCTACTTCACTGCCTTCAAAAGGAAGCTTTTTATTGTTCCCTGTTTCCCAGGTTCCTCTGACAAAAAAGGACAAAGCTACCAAGGCCTCCAATAAGACCAGGGGAAATGATTTCCACCTGCACAAACTTCACAACATGACTACTTTCAAGTCTCAGAAATGGAAGTTTCTGTTATGAAAACCTCAAAGGAAAACTGACTTTTGTCCCATTGTATTTATTATATTTATGCCCCATATATTTGTGTATATAAATTCTCTAGTTTCTTTCACTGACTTTTAAAAGGCTAATACCATCTGCCTCCCAGCCATTCCTAGGATCAGAAGAGTTGAGCCTGTCTTTGTTCTGGCGGTTTGGGGCATCTTGACTGGAACTGACATGGGTACTGCTGGACTGTGTAGCACACAGCTTTCAGAAAGGAGAACTTTTCCTCTCTTTGACCCAGCAAGTACTGGAGCTGGTAACCTGGATTCACTAACAAATTAATTCCTTGGCCAGGGTAGTCCTGCAAAACCAATGGGCTCTCAACCCTGATAGCTAATCAGAAAGAAACCTGGGGAATGCTTTAAAAAGATGAATCTAGAATGGTCCTAAATATCTTGGAATCCATAATCCAAAAAGCCATGGAACACTATGTTGACTGAAAACAATGGATACTAGGTTGGTCCAGTTGAAAAAGTGTCTGGTGCTGGTTTTCATAGCTAGCCCCCTTTGCTAGGCCCATGATTCTTATGGCCCCTTCCTGGGTTCTTGACTTCTGGCCATGGTTACTTAGCCTTTTAACTTCCTTCATGTCTTCTAGAATTTGGTAGTTGTATGTCAAGCAGATGACCATCTAAGGATTTGAGGCCATTCTTGCCTAGCCCTGAAGTGCCCAAGACCTCTCTCCAGCCCACAGATCAGTTAGGGCAAGAGTTCTGTGGTTCCCAAACAAATAGGGGCTATGCCCATGCTCAGAAGAAAACAGTTGCAGAAGAATTAACTGCCCTAGGCAACCTATAAAGAATCACAGAAGCCATGTATCTCAGGGAGAAGTAGAGGCAAGAAACAGAGAAAAATTCCAGGAGAAGGGGAGCTGAGGGGCTGAGGGTAAAACAGAGAGGAAGCCAGATCTCCAAAACCGCAGAAAATGTTCAGTTTTAACAACCAGACCAAACCTCATTAAGACAAGGAGGACACATGTGCTGCTGGAGGGCCTTCTGGAGGGCCAAGATAGCCCTCTAAAAACCACAAAGAGCACTGGCTCTAACAACTAGGCCATACCTGGGAAACATATTCTATAAAATAACCGGAACACCCAAAAGTAACCCCAACTTAATTATAACTAGTTATAATTAATTATAATACCACTGGCATTGTGGTTTTGACTGCCCGCCCCATCCTGTGAGCTTTAGGCAGTATAACAAAGGTGCATATAAGCACAAAAATTGCCACTACAAACAGAAAGAAAACTTGTCCCAAACTGGAGTGAATCACGGTGCTAGCTCAAATCTGCACATGTAAAAACCACATGGAGAATCTGCCACCGGGCGTCTTCAGGGCAGCAGCTCTTCTCACCATCTACTCCCACCCCAAGGAGTATACTTCTGGTAATAAATCCAAGATCCTACTTCTGCTTCATGTCCTGCTCATTTCTTTTTTCAAGACATACCAAGAACCTGACACAGGCATCTTTGAGTTCATTTCCTTGTATTTCAGTGGGCTTCTAGCACATTTATATTTAAGTTTTTCATCAAATTTGGGAGATTTCAGCTATTATTTCTTCAAATATTCTCTATTCCCTTCTGGAACTTCTACAAAGCAATGTTTGTACCACAGATCTTCCTTTAGGCTTTCTTCATTTTAATTCAACCTTCACTCCTTCGCTTCCACCCTTCTTTGTTGTCTGTTTGTTGTACCAGGGATCAAACTCAGGACCTTGCACTTGTCAGAGAGGTGTTTATGTTGCTGAGCTATTTCCCTGGCCCTATTGGTTTTTTTGAGACAGGATCTCACTATGTAGTCCAAGCTGCCATTCAATTCTTTAGGTAGCCCAGGCTGGCCTTGAACTTGGAATCCTCCTGCTTCAGACTCTCGAATGAAGGGATTACAGCAACACATCTGGCCTATTTCTGTTCTTCAGGCTTGTTAATTTCTATTGTCTTATCCCCAAATTCACTGATTTTTCTATCTGCTCAACTCTGACTTTGGATCCATCTAGTAGGTATTTTAGTTACTATACTTTTCAACTCCAGAATTCCTTTTTAGTTCCTTTTTACATTTTTCTCTCAAGTAGTATTTCCATTTTGTTCATAAACCATTTTCTTTCTCACATCTTCCTTCAATTCTTTTACATGCTTAATAGAGTTGTTTTAAAGCCTGTCTAGTATGGTTATTAACAGGGTTATATACTGGAAAAAAATGTATCATTAGGCAATTTCATCATTGCATAAAAGTCATGGAGTATTCTTACACAAATCTAGATGGTTTAATCTACTACAAATCTATGCTATATGGCATAAACATATCAGCTTATGTGTTGTCTTCTGGGGACCGAAACGTCACTGTGTGGACCAGCACAGTCAATCTGTCGTCAAGTCTTTGCCAGGGACTGTTTCTGCTGACTTATCTTCCACTGAATGAGTCATACTTTTCTGTTTCTTTGTATGCCTTGTGCTTTGTTGGTGGTGGTGGTAAGTAAGTAAGTAAGTAAGTAAGTAAATAAATAAATAAATAATAGAGATCTGAATCTAATACTGTGGTAACTAAAAATCGGTCTCTCCGTCCTCCCAGGGATTGGCCTTTCTGATTTTTACAGACAAGTGGTGGCAAAACTTTTAAAACTTTCAATGATAAAACAGCTCACTGTAGCACACATGACATAGGTTTACCACCACTGTCAGAGCCTGCCTCAGTGTCAAGAATAAGCCTGAGTCTTACAGTTCCACAGGTACCTAACTTTCTAATTTTTCTCTACAGAAAATGTTTTTTATTTAAATGTCCTAGTGCTGAATATCTTATTCTTAAAAATGTAAAAATAAATAAATAAAAGTGGAAAAAAAAGCATGCCAGACTTTTAAATCACCTAGAATCCATTTCTTAGGAAGAAAACAGATTGCAACAATGGGATTAAGGGGCAATAATACTTTTCCTCCTATACCTCGTGGATCAAAGGCAGATATTAGAACACAGAAACCCCAGTGTTTGTTACATAGTGCCTTTTTCCTCCACTGTGGTTTCCACAAAGTTTTATGCAAGCTGCTATCAGCAAATACATATTTGCCTAAGTTCAGGGAGTGGGAAATGGGTAGCTCTGATTAGAGTTAAGGAAGTAAAACTCACTGAAATTAACTGCAAGCCTTTTCTTGGAATCTGACCCACCTTTGATAGATTCCAAGATCCCAAAATGTTACACAGGACAGAGTCTGCCAGTACAACTGCTGTCTATCTGTAAACCCAGCCTCTTAGTGTTTCCTACTCCATTATCTTCCCAGAATCCTCTCAGATTGAACTTTGTATGGAATTTTTTAAAATGATGACTCCAAAGCATTTTATTATCAATATTCCAATTTTATAAATGAGAAGATAGTTTAAAAGTAACAAGGCTAGGAAGAAGTAAACTTAAACTTTAAACCAAGCACTCTGATTACAGAAAATAATCTCAAGCACAATGCTAAACTAGCTCTCTAAAGAATATGTAATCCCTCCACCACTCTCAAGGAAATGAAACCATCAGCACTTTTACAACTTGCTGCTCTTTAAAAGTTTTAGGCAGCTTCACAATAGGTATCAAAGGAATAAATAAATGAACACCCTTTATTGGGTGAATTACTGACTTATTTCTCATAACAACCTTCTACAAAAGCTTATTTATCCCCATTTTACAGCTGAACAAAATTACAGTCCAGGGAAGTTAAGTGACTCACTAAAAGTCACCTGGTTAGTAACCCAGGAAGATTCCAAAACCTTCATTCTTTGATATTCTTTAAGTATCCACTGGGTTTAGGCAACATAGTGAATGGTGACATTAGCAAGTGCAGTTAAGATGAATGGTAGAAGCAAAAGCCAAATCTGAAAGAGCTGAAGAGTAATGGCAAGTAAGAAACTACAGGCAAGATGAACAACAATCCTTAGGAATATATACTTGTAAGCAAAGATGAAAAACAGTGGAAAAGGGACTCAGTGCCCAGAAAGTTCTGCCGATGAACTTGCTAGAAGAGGTAGGGTAGCAAACTGAAATATCTACTGAGATCACTCTTACACCGTAACAGTAAGAGTGACCAAAACTTAGACACATTTACAATATGCCAGTTACTCTTCTAAGTTAAAGAGTTTTGCCCTAGCTGTGGTGGGAGGCAGAACCAGCGGCTGGGAGGCGGGACCAAACAGCTTGTTTACCTTGAGGTCATCTCCTCCTCCCCCTGTGAAAGCTTCCTTTCTCCTTTCCCAGTGGTGCGAAAAGGGGTCCCAATCAGTAACTTGTGCGTCATCAATGCCCACCCTAAGCGCCACCCCTGGTCGAAGGTTATATGTATACCCTAAGCCACACGTGCCAGTCAGAGAATGCGAGGCTGTCTATAGTCATGGACTTCTCTCCACGTCCTTGAATAAAGGCTCCACTTATTTTATATCTTTCTTATTGCACCGAAAACCTAACATTAAGCACGTCTTATACATTAACATAGACGATGCTATGATCAGCTAACTAGCCCTATTTTTACAAATGAGAAAACTGACTCACAGAGAGGTCTGTTACTTAACAAAGTTCATACCTAGGTGAGGTTCAAACCCAGACAACCTGGCTTCTAAGTATCCTTTACTACAGTGCAGAGGCAGCTCATGTGTCTGTGAGATCCCAAAGTTAGGACTTCTCTTTGCACACCTGAGGCTACCTTGAGGGTTCTGCAACTGTCACCATGTCAAAAAATACACATACTGAATTACACCATAAATACTATAGCTATCATTTTAATTACCATGAGAAAAAGGAAAAAGAAAAGTTGAGAGGCTCATGAACCTTCAAACAAGGCAAAAAGAAAAAGAAAGAAGACTGGCCTGAAAGTTAAAACTCTACCATAAACAGCACCTCGCAGAGAAAATACAAATGAAGATGATTGTCAAGATGCATGAAAAGAGAAACACCAAACAAAACAATGAAAAGTGAAACAGTTTTGCCCTAGAATAAATTACAGGACATTAATGGCGGTAGAAGGCCCAATCGGGGATGTTTACCCTGAGGTCACTTCCTCCTTCCCCTATTACAACTTCCTTTTTCCTTTCCCAGTGTGGGCGCAAAGAAAATTCCAATCAGCTCCTCGTGAGTCATCAACGTCTGCCCTAAGCACCACCCCCAGTCAAAGGTTGCATATGCCCCATATCCCATATTCCGGTCAGAGGAGACAGCCCAGCCGCCATGGGTTGCGTGATCCTTTCCACATCCTCAACTCAATAAACCTGTTTATTTTGTACTTTTGCTTCTCTATTGCGCCAGAATACTCTTAACAAAAAGACTCCACGGAAGCAGTCCCTGCCTATCAGCTGGACAGAGAGGCATGGTATCGTGCAAAAGTACTTTCCAACATGAGTGAACAAAAATGAAAAGGCAAGAAAATGGGAAGTCCCTCTGCCCAAAGTTTGTGTCCAGGAAGAAACTCAAGTATTAAGCATTATACTTGAAATGGAAAGAGAAAAAAGAAGGCATTGAAGAGGATGGTTACTACAGTCTGCTTTGTTGGAGATGGCTTTACAAGAAAACCACCTAAATATCAAAGGTTCACAGGCCAATGGGCTTACATTTCAAGAGGGTCCATGTAACACATCCTGAACTGAAAATCACCTTTTGTCTGCCAATACTTAGTGTGAAAAAGAATCATTCATCGCCACTATATACAACTTTGGGTGTTAGGACCAAAGGTACAGCGACTGAGGTGAACATGAGCAAGTTGGGCCTTGTGACACAAGGAGGCAAGGTTATTTGAGGTAAATATGCCCAGGCAACCAACAATCCATCAGTGAAGTCTTACTGGTTTGACAGACATTACATACAATACTTATTATACTTAGTGAAGACTACAGACCAATTAGGAAAACCATTACTATGAATTCTACTGCATAACTTTCAGAACTGCAGTCATCAAAGAACTATTAAATTGCAAAAACATTAGAATGGCCCAGTTTTACAAACTGGTCTTTTACTAGGGGTCTGCTAAGGGCTTATATGTTGAGATTAAACCACTGAAAAAGTAAATACTAGCCTTTGTCATTAAATAATATATACACACAAAAATAAACATATATATATATATATAAAATCTCCTTTATTAGGTAAAGGGTCAAAGATATGCATGCAACAGATATGCCTTTGGTGAACTGAAAAACATGTGTTCTTTGAGACAGAAATGTTCTGTCTGGTCTGTCCAAGACAGCAGTCACTAGCCTCACAGAAGTATTGAGTACTCCAAATAGGCTGGGATGACCAAGGTACGGAACTTTAGGTTTTATTTCATTTTAATTAATTTAAACCTAAACAGGCATATGTGACTTGTAGCGACTGTGTGACTCTAAAAAAGCTGAGAATTTTTTTTAATTGTAGGCCAGAAATACGAATTTTAATGGGAAATCTTCCATTTCTACTCAAGAAAATTTTTTAAAAACGTTATCTCTTACCAAACATTCCAAATGCCAATCAACAGAAAAACAAAGTTAACAATTTCTAATGGAATTTCTAGCACTAAGATAAAAAGATATAACCCATGAATATCCCAAAAACAATGTTTAAGAAAAAATTTGCAGACAGATGTGTTCTGTTAAATATCATTCTTATGAAGTTTAAACACACAGTATTACATATTTTTTAGGGATTTATAATTACGACACAGAAGTATAAAGCTGCTCAGAAAATATATACTAGCATGTTGGTTAATTCTAATTCTGATTAAGGAGGGTGTATTACATTTCTGCAGCTTTAAGAAATACCTTAAACTAACACAAATTTAAATTCTTCCAGATGAATCTGAGATGAAATCAGGGTGTTGTCAGTTATGATGGTGCATACCTGTGATCTCAGTACTCAGGAGGCTAAGAAGGACTGCGACAAATTTGAGGCTAGCCTGGGTTGCATAGTAAATTCAGGGCCAACCTGGAATACACAGTGAGACCCTGCCCCCCCCAAAAAACCCCTCTAAATAAATAAATAAATAGTGCTAGCATGGCTCCATCTTTTCCTGGAGGCATTAGGGGAGAACCCACTACCTTATCTTTCAGCTTCTGCATGTGGTTACTACACTGTACACGGATTCCCTTCTCTATGTTCAAAGCAAGACACAGGAAGTTAGGTCCTCATATCACATCACTTGCTCTTCTGAAGTCTTCTCTTTGACTCTACTTCTTTATTCTACAGTTAAACATCATTGTGGTTATGCTGATCTCACCCCAAAGTCAGGAATAATCTTCCTATTTTGCAGTTACCTTAATTGCCTCTGCCCTATTCAAAGGCTTCAGGATTAGAACATGAACATCACAGGGAGGGGAGACATTATTTTCCCTACCACAGAAAGATACCTTGAGGAGCTTTAATTTTCTACTGTTTTATTACTTAGCAGAGATGTTGGGTTTGATTTTTATTATATCTTTTTATATGCCTCTAATATATCTGAAAGCTTTTGGGTTAGATTCTCTTCTAAGAAAAAAGTTTCAAACTTTCACAGAACCATAAAATTTCAATGAGATCATCCAGGAGCAAGTAGAAAAGGGAGGGAAGTGGGGAGAATTAAAAAAGAAAATTTTAATAAATTTTTTATGTTATAAAAGTAAATAATAAGCTAACCCAGGATTAATAAGAGCCCTGAGGAGCTAAACTGAAGCCTTTAGTGTTGTAGGGTTCAGAAGATAAAACTAAAGATACAGGGAGTACTACTAAACGCACAGAAGGAACAGTAAACAGTGCTAGGAAATGGCCACACACTTTTGGTTGAGATGTAAAAAGTAGTACTCTGGAAATAATATGAACAAGTATACTAACACTCAAGGGGGTTGCAGCTCAGCTTCAAATATCAAGGCCTGATAGGTTAATCTCCTAGATTATGGGCTCTTTCAGACACCAAACAAAAGTGGTCATTGTTACAAGATACACCATCACTAAGGTAGCAAATCATTTCTCAAGAAAAAATTTTAAACCTAGTGTCTACAATATAAAATAACCAGGCATGTGAGGTGACAAGACTGCTAGCTGCAACTACAAAAAGACTCACAGGTTTCAGACAGTCTATGCAAGCCTTTATGCAAACAATATTCAAGGTGATAAAAGACAATTATAATGAAGTCCATCACAGATTTTCGAGAATTCTCAAAGTGAAAACTACAATAAATATTTAATAACACAATTCATGAGCTTAAAAGCAGATGCAGTACAATTAAAAGGGTGATTAATGAGCTAGAAGAAATCAGAGGAAAATAAAATAAGAACAAAGGGACAAAATTATAAAAATCATGAAGGAGAGGGTAAGAGACAACAGTAATGATGAGAAGGGTTAACATTACTGAATTCTACAGACGATCAACAAGAATGAGAGGAGATAAACAATATTTAAAGAAACAATGGCTGAAATTTTTCTAAAACTAGTAATAATATTATATTCTTCAACATTATCAACACAGCAGCATTAAGTAAAAAAGAAAACTACATTTGGGGATGTAGGAAAACTGCTTAAAGTCCACGGCCATACATGGGGGGCAGGGGGCTACTTTAAAAAAGACAAAAAAGAAAATATCAAAAGAAATTGATGAGAAAAGGTATAACGCTTGCAAAGGAACTAGACTAATAGTTGATTTCTTTTTTCTTTTTTTTTTTGGTATGGGGATCAAACCCACAACTTCACACTTGTCAGGTAGGTGCCCTATACCGCTGAGCCAAATCCCCAGCCAACAGTCGATTTCTTGATGAAAACAGAAGAAAGCTTAAACTATTGAAAGAAAGTAGATCTTAACCTGGAATTCCTCACACAGGGAAATACCTTTCAAGACTGAAGGCAAAATAAAGACATTTTCTGATCATCCAAAAAGAGAACTGCCAATAGTTCTACACTAACTGAAAAGTAAAGAATATTCTTTAGGCAAAAAAATAGTATCAAGGGGAGACATGACAATACAGAAATAAGTAGGAAGCTGCAAAGGTGACAGTCATTCTAAATAAATGTAACAGTAATAATATCTTTGAAGATATAAACACAGAATTAAAATATAATTGCCATATTTAGAGATGGAGTAAAGAAAGTTGACACATTCTTGCACTGTTTAGCAAAGATGCACGTATATCAATATTATTCAGTGTAAGTCAAAAATATGTATTTTAACCTTTAGAGTAATCATTCTGAGAATAGCAAGAATGTAGTATTTTCAAGTTAATACAAGAAAGAAAATGGAAATATAGAACATTTAAAAGTATAGAAAAGAAAGTTGGAGAGATTAACAGGAAGCATGAAAGATGTACACAAAATTTATCAGTTGGTACAATAAATATACATGATTATATGCTTATTAGGTTTGATTTTTAAAATATGGAAGAGACATAACTAAAATATAAAGAATCAAAAAGAATTAAAAGTAACTAGGTATGCTGGCATATGCCTGCAACTCCAGACACTTGGGAGACTGAGGTAGGAAGATCCCAAATTGAAACCATTCTAGCAATTTAACAAGACCCGGTTTCAAAATAAAAATTTTAAAAAGGGCTTGGGCAGTAGCCTAGTAATACAACACCTACCTAGCACAAAGCCTTGGTTCAATTCCCAGTACTGAAAATAAAAATTAAAGAAAAAGAAAAATGGTATGCCATGCCAAATATCAAAACAAACAAACAAAAAACCCTAATATGGCTGTACTAATAATAAAAGTAATATTTAAGGCAAAAAACATTACTAAAGTGTAAGTTGGGCAATTCAAATACATAAAACTGACCCTATGCTAGATCACAAAAGCAACATCTTAAGTAGTTCCAGGAAAAAAACAATAATAGCGTATGCTCTCTGTAGAGAAGCCACACTCACTCCATTTTGTCCCAGACACATCCATCCAGTCGACAACGTTATGGGAAAAAGTGCAGACCTTGAAACATCGCCCCCCACCCCAACGTAAAAACATGAGGTCCTCTAAGGTCAAGAAGCAAACAAGTTATATAATCTGAACATGCACAATTTGAGTTTCTTTGTTCTTTATCTCAATAAAAGCTCCTCGCTTAGGCTGGCCAGGAGGCAGCCATTTTGCTGATACTTAGTGTGTATGACACTTTATTTTCCCTTTGCTTGCAGAACCCCAACATTTGGCGCCCGAACTGGGACTTGACAGCAGAGACATCTGCTGTGGAGGGTGACTTGCCTTCACTGTGTTCCTGGGATGGGACACGGCCCCCAACGCGTCGACTTCATTTTCTTTGGAAAATCCCCGATAAGTCATGGAAAATTCCCTGTCCGAAGCACAGCAAAATAATAAGGCAGAATAGCTTCTCCTTAAGAAGGCGGGCCATGTGCTCCCTGAGCATAATTTAGTATAACTTCTGCGACAAATTCATGATTATTGTCCTTGGTATTCTCAGGGAGAAATGCTCATTATGGAGGACTGGGAAAAGACAGGCAAACTGCCGCCTGCGGAGCCTCAAGCTCCTATCTCTGTCCTGCACACCTGACATCTCTGCCAGGATGCTATGGCAACCTTTGGCCAGCGAACAGACGGAACACCACATGGCTGACTTCCAGGTCCTCCCGGCTGTGCTGCTCCTGCTGTCTCTACCTTAACTGGGCAAGGTCCTACTTTCCTTTGACCACTCAACAGTTAGCTCCTCTGTTCGACACTTTACAGATGCTTTATGGGGTCACACAGATCCTGCTGATGTGATCTCCTTCTTCACGGCAGGCTCGTCAGAGCATTGCTCACTCACACACCACAGTTACGGTGGATCGAGTCCCGAAGGACTGCCCTCGCTCCTCACTCATTTTTCATTCAGCCCCTTTGCCCACCAGGGCTCTTGTCGCCATCCAGAGCAGCAAGGTACTCATAGTTGAATGGTTACATTTACCCCACTCACCTCATAGTACTTTATTTCCCATTATCAATGCCATTTCTTCTCTTATCTCTCGAGGACATATTCGTACACTTACACTCCTTGGAACTGATCTCCCTGATAACTGTTTTACCATTTACCAAGGCTGACTTCTCTTTTCTGCTGTCCTCTACTGTTTCTCTTCAACTTGCTCTGGCTGGCTACGTTGCTTCCATTTCTTTCCATACGCCTGACCCTCATTTGTCCCTGTTTACCCTATTTCCTTTTTCTCTTCAAACTTGTTTGGCTCCCACCCCTTTAAAGGGTTCCCTCACTGTCCTCACTGACGGGTCCTCCCATCATTGTGGAGTTGTAACATATTTTGTTGATAATACTTGGAAACACCTATATTCTCTGCCACAAACCTCTGCTCAACATCATGAGCTGTCTGCTATTATCCTTGCTTCGCAAGTTTTTTCATCCCAAGCCCTTAACTTAGTTACTGACTCTTTATAGGTACATAATGTTGTCCTACACTTATCTTCTGCTGTTATCTCCCCCACAGCTATAGATGCACATTTAATGTCTCTTTCGTTACATTTTCAGGCTCTTCTTTGTGCTCATCATGGCCCCCTTTCTTTTACACATTCGCAAACATCAAACCCTGCCCAGCTTTTTACAAGGTAAAGCTATTGCTAATCAAGCAAAATGCTGTCTTTGATAATGCCAAAGAAAGCCACGCCTTTTTTCATCAATCTGCTCGTTCCTCACATAAATTGTTTCATATTCTACTTTCTGAACCTAACGCCATTGTTTCTGCCTGTTCACACTGCACTGCCACACCTCACTTCTTTCCCTTTGATGCTGTCAACCGTGGCCTTTGCTCCAATGACCTTTGGCAAACAGATGTCACACACTGTTCCTCCTTAAAACCTTTTTCATTTCTTCACGTTTCTGTTGACATTTTCTGGTTTCATTTGGGCTTCACCACTGCGTGGAGAATCTACCTGACATGTAATTCAGCATCTCCTGGCTGTGTTTGCAGTCATGTGTGTACCTTCCTCTCTTAAAACTAACAACGGTCCAGGTTATACATGGCAGGCTTTTGCTTCCTTTTGTTCCACATGGCAAATTCGTCATGTTACTGGCATTTGCTACAATCTTACTGGTCAGACTACTGTTGAACAAGCTCATCCTACATTCAAAACTCTTCTCTTTAAGCAATTAAAGGGGGGAAAGGCACCCCCTTGCACAGGTTTCTTCTATTCTGTCCACGGTGTTTCTCACTTTAAATCATTTGTCTTTCCCAACAAGGCTTTCTTCTTCCCCAGTTCAAAGACATTTTCGTCGGGACAAGCCTCTACCAAAGCCATTTGTATTGTACAAGGTACCCCCAGGCCCAGGCTGGCAGGAGCCAGCACCCCTACTGACCTGAGGAAGAGGGTATGCTTCTGTGTTATCCCCAACAGGCCGTGTGGATTCCTGCTCGTTGCCTTCGCCCTGCACGGAATGAGTCGGCACCACAGGCTGCACAACCCAATTCCACAGTTTTGACTCTCCCTGAATCAAGCCTAGTCGGCGTGGAAGCGACCCAGAAGACTGCTCAGCCAGTAACCTGGGGTGATATAAAGGCACTGATCCAGTCTGCGTAAGACTTGCTCTGCGCATCTGAAAAGGAACTCACTGCCGAAAAACTTCTTGCAGGGGTATTTACCAAATTGACAATGAATTTTTAAATGCTTGTTTGTATTCTATTGCTGTGTGTTTTGCAAACCACCATGTGGACCTTCGAGTCTACAACCTCCAGGGAAGATTGAATACAGTATTTGGGTTCAAATGCCAAAAATAGCTGATGTCTCTCATTTCTGTCTTGTTCAAAAGACAGAAATAAAATACATTCTAGGGCCCTGTCTGATTCTGTTATGCAAGGACCCTGCCTCTAAGTATTACACTATTTTCCCCACTATTCCAAACAAAATAGTAATATATGCCAACTATCCTTATGAGGCACTCCCACTCTTAAAAAATCTGATAAAGCTACTAAAATGTCCACTCCATATGTAGCAACTTCAAATGCCTCATGTGCCCGTACTGAAAATTGTAGTACTCAATGTCTTTGCCTTCCTAATAGTACTTGCAATTGTTTTTCTAATTATGAGCCAATATTGTATGGACATGCACATGTTCCTCTCCCTGCTGGATGGTTTTTCTCATGTGAAGAGTATGCCTTCAATTATATCCCTGCAAACTTATTACACAAAATGCTACCTTAGTCGCCTTACTATATGTTGCCTTCTCCTGAATTTACAGTCTCACACCAAACGGTCTACAACTAGTCTCAATGACCTATGTGGGGACTCTTCTATTAGCCTGTTAACCAAAACAGAAATTTATGCTTTAGGTATTTCTTTGGTTGGTGTGCCTGCCCTGGCAGCCAGGGCCAATCCCAATGTTAATGCACTAGCTTGTCTCATGGCAAAACAAATTATTTATACTTCTACAGCTTTGGCATTATTAAACAAGGAACAAAGTGAGCACCAACAAGGGATTTTAGATAATCGTGCTACAATTGATTATCCACTTCTACTGCATCATCATGGATGTAATGAAATTGCTCAAATGTGCTGTTTTGTCTGATGAAAGTAAATCCATCAATGGAAAACTTCATGATTTACAAGAACTTACCAAACAGATACATGTGTCCAAGGGCTCAATACTGGATTATGGAATTTCCTTACAGGATGGTGTTTCTTTATGGTGTTACTGTCCTTATGTATCTTATATTATCTGCTTAACCGGCTTCTACCATGGTAAAGAAGCCTAAACTAAAAAAAGGGGGGTAGATATAAAGAGGCCACTTTGTCCCGGACACATCCAGTCAATAATGTCATGGGGAAAAGTGCACGCCTTGAAACATCGCCCCCACCCCAATGTAAAAACATGAAGTCCTGTAAGGTCAAGAAGCAAACAAGTTATATAATCTAAGCATGTGCAATTTGAGTTTCTTTGTTCTTTATCTCAATAAAAAGCTCCTTGCTTAGGTTGGCCAGAGGGCAGCCATTTTGCTGATCCTTAGTGTGTATGACCCATTATTTTCCCTTTGCTTGCAGAACCCCCACAGTTCTCTGTTCAAGGTGAAATTAAGCTATTAAATTATGAAAAATAGAAATTAAGAAATATATTTCTAGGTAATCCAAGTACTATGATAATGAAACAGAAATTAGGAAAAAAAACCTTCAAAATAAAAGGCACAATATATCACTAACTAGCTTGCAAGAGAACCTGGGTCCAATTTCTAGCACTGCAGGAAAAAGGGGATGTCTGAGTTACAAAATACCTGATGACCAAAATTAGGAAAGGAAAGGTTTATTTTTATTTATCTCACAGTTTGGAGAGGTTTTAATCTATAATCAGTTGGCTCCAAGGCAAGGTAGTGTGGCAGAAGAGCAATAGCAAAAGCAACAAGAGCAAAAAGGGAGGAGCAGAGAGAACAAGCCTCTTTCCCTCCCTTACATCATATGCAGGCTACCCATCCCAGCACTGGATCATCAATCAGTCACAAACACTAGAAGCCTGCTCCCCTAACTGCATGAGACTTTGGGGGAACACCTAGGCACAAACTTTAATAGGGCATATGGTGCTACAATTACAAGTAATATATGGCATGCCACTATGGATATAGTTAGTAAAGAAGAAAAAAATTAAACTCAAAAGGAGGTAAAAAGAAAAAAGGAATGGTAGGCATGGTATTGCACACCTGTTATCTGACCACCTAGGAGGTCAAAGCAACAGGAATGCCACCAGTTCAAGACCAGCCTAGACTATACAGCAAGACCTTACCTCAAAAAACTTTTAAAAAAGTCAAATATACACACACACACACACACACACACACACACAGAAACACAATATACATAAAAACCATAGAATTACACATACATACACAACATAGGGGAAAAAAAGTAGAAAAGACCAACAATCCCAAACACTGATTCATTAAAAACACCAATAAACCTGACAAATTTCTGTACTGATCAAGGGATATGTCAAATTTAAAGTACCTATACAACACTTAATAGCGTTAACATTTAAGTTACATAGATATGGGCCTTAAATTCACTATTTTCTATTAATCTATCTTTCCTAAAATACATCTTTTTTCCTTGTCTTGAGATCTGTCTACCCAATGTACTCTATTCTGAAGTAGAGCAACTCTTCTAAGATCCAAAGAAAAGACAATCAAATAGGATGAAAGACAAACCTGCAAAACTAGCTACAAGAAAGAAATCTAGTGATTACAAAATATCAAAACTAGAAATTAGTTATCTGGATTGCAATTTCCCTGTTTCATGAAAGGACTCTTTCAATGGAACTGAAAATACTTTTAGGACCATATAATACAAGGCTCCCAGATATATATCAGTTAGTTTATATACTAAACTAACTAAAATGCAAGAAATAGGTTAAGAAATGGAAAAAACCTATGAGTGACCTAACAAATCTGAATTTTATAGGAAGTGAAAGGGGTTATTAAAAGCTATGCATTTTATACAACCAAAGAATATACTGCTAACCTTACACATATAATGCCTAGACACTCAAACCCCAGTCATATACCAGAGAAAGTAGTCTCTCAACAAGGACCTTGCAAATAACGAAATACCAAGAAAAAACTGGTAGCCAGGGGTGGTGGCGTACACCAGTACTCACTAAGTTCAGGGCCAGTATAGGTTACATAGTGTATTCAAAGCCAGCCTGAAACACATAGTGAGACCCCCATCTCAAAAAAGAAAAAAAATTAGAAAAACAAGTTCTTATTGTTAGCTGAGAAAATGCAGGAAAAAAAATTGTGTGATGAAGGTAACATGATGAGGGACATCCCATTTTATCTTTAAATTCACAAGAAGACATTTCACAAAATACTAACAGATAATCTTGCAAAATCTATATTGATACTAGTGTTAGAATATCAATCTTACCTCCTTATCACTGTTACAGGACTTCTCCAGAGGAGACCACAAACTATTTTCACCCTGAAGCCTTTACCAGATATTATGGTTGGTAACACTGGGTCAACTTGAGTAGTTTAGATATTTGACTAAAACACTCAACAGGGAGTCAGGGTCTTTACTTTATAAATATCCTGAGCCTGTGCAAGAGGAAGGCATGCTGATGGTATGAGTGCTACACCTGCCCTGGAGAGGGGATGGCCTATGTGCAATAGAAGGGTGGAGAAGAGGCTTGCCCTCCCCTATCCCCTTTTTGCTCTGGCTGCTTTTGCCAACTGCTGCCTTGAAGTCTTGCCCCTGTTCCACGCCACCCTGCCTAGGAGCCAGCTGATTATGGACTGAAACTTCCACAAACAAGTGAGTTAAATAAACCTTTCCTTGCTTCATTTTGGGTGCCCAGTATTTTGTCCCAGCAACAAAAGAAAAGTAACCAAGACACCAGGGTAATATTCCTTCCTCCTTCATGAATGATATCACAACAGCTAATTTAATGGGAAGGAATTTCTGTTGTGCAGCAGAAATTAATAGTTTTAACATTCTGCACTCTAAGAAGGTACGCCAGGATTCCAAGCTTGGCACCAGCCCAGGTAACAGGCAAGACTCTGTCTTGAGGGAATGGGGTGGGGCTCGGGATACAGCTCAAGCACATATGATTTGGGTTCAGTCCTTGGTACTTCAAAAAAAAAAATTTTTTTTCTTTTACCACCCTTATAATCTACAAGGTCTCCTATATTCAAACTTACTCAATAACCAGGCCACAGCTAATGTGGACACTGACTACTGGTAGAACAGCAGTATAGGCCAAAGCATGCCTTCCTATCCATCATGGGCTGAGGACCACTTCTGACTTAACAGTCCTGGTGCTACCCAGCAACCTGCCTAACTTCCACACAGAATCCACAGCAGTAGCCCAAGAATCAGTTCCTGGGGAAATCCCTAACTCAGATGTAATTGCAGAAATACCTTAAAGTAAACAAAAAGTAACTTTTGTCCATGGACAGACTGATTATCTACTCAACCACAGGGATTGCATCTCATGGATACAACTGAATTATGGAAAGGGACATTTGCAGTTAACACTGAGGACATGTGTCAGCATGAGCTATCAAACACACCAAGGGCAGCACTCTGGATAGGACTTGAATGCTTGACCAAAAATAAAATAGTCTTCCCTTACTCTGGGGGCCACTGTGAGCCTTGTCACTGGCCCCTCCTCTTTGCAGAATGTATTTCTTTTCTGCCTTCAGTAAATGTACATTTCACTGGGTTTTTTTCTGTGTATCATGTCCAATTTTTTGTTCCAGATACCAGGAACCTCCCCCCACCCCCACCTTTCTCACTATCCTACAGAACCAAACTAAATACTACTTCATCTTCACCACAACCTTAGGCCACATATTTCACATCTGTAGAGGCTGAACCCATCACAGCTTCAGATATCAACACAGCCCTGGGCAATACTCTCTCAAAGTGGAAGCTAAAACAAACTAAAACCATTAGACGAAAACCTAGTAAGACAAAAAACAAATGTACCCAATAACAATCTTAGAATACTCCCACGAAAAAGGACACAGATTTATTCAAAATCTCTGGGCCATAAATAGACGAGTCTGTCTGTCTCTCTCCATATATATACAAAATATGATAGATATTTCACATCTGTAGAAATTTTTCCTTAGTGTCTCTATAATGAAAATAGCCAATATCTGTTTTGAGGAAATTAACAATTTATCTAGACAGGTAGTGACCCAATTTTTCAACAAGTCCTCAACCTGAAGCAGACAGAAGAAAAGGCAGAAAAAAAAAAAAAAAAAGAAAAATACAGTTCTTAGGCATAATCAAAGGCTATACACATCTCTACTCCATATTCCTACTCACTAGGCTTATAACCAACCATTTCAGAAACTAAAGATTCGGCTTATTCTTTTCTCAAATAGTGATGTTCTACTTGGATAGAAAATTTACAAAGCCAGGTTAGCCAGCACCCTAATTCCATTGAGACTGAGGAATAAACTAAGACAGGGAACATTTGTAACAGGGACTTAAGAGACTGGGCCTGAAGACACCAAGGGGCAACCCAAAGCAGGATACAGCTTGACATCTTTGCCTTTACGTCTCCCTTATACCTCTTAAAACTCTGGGTCAGATCCCTGTTCCACTCTGCACGTAAGCAAGATAATCACTAACAGACTGTCTCCTATATTTACCTGGTCTATCTCATTTCCCTCAAAACTGAAGACGTCAAGATAACAGTAAATAAAATTTTAGGGTCCATAGAGATATTTAACTGCCAGCCTCCCCCCAACCCCCACACGTCCAGTTCCAACCCCCCACACCACTCCATGATGCCTAAACCTACAATCATTTCCGGTTCCAGGAAACGCAGAACCTTGCACACCACCACACGATGAGATCTCCTCCCACAATCATGATGGAAATGGAAGTACCCCAAGTAACGACAGTCATCTCAGAGAATCTAACTGCCCCTCAAACCAGTAAGAATACCTCTTGACCTATAAAGCCAGGACTGTGCTAATGATCAATCAGATAACAGTCCACCTCTGTACCTTATAAAATTGGTTCCCTTTTCCTTGTGAAAGGGCCATTGTGAAACTTCTTCACCAAAATGCACTCCCTCTAGGTACTCAAACTGAAGTCTTTGTCCTCATTGTCACTTACTTTCCAATTTTTAATCACTCTATGTCTCTCACCAATACATTCTAAAACTCTTTTTCTATGATGAGGTCGGCAAACCTACTATCTACTCCATGCAGGAAACTGACTACAGGTTCCTGTCTTCTCTTTGGGTGAACTCCTGGAACTCTGTCCAGTGACAAACCCAGTACATACCTCACAGATATTAAATTTTTCTGTGCTACTCTGATAGAAAATATAGATGACCTTTTGTTGCATCTGAAAGATTTAGTAGGCAAGCTCTTAGGCTGATCCATTTTAATTCAGAAAAGACAAAATTTCCAAAGAGAAGTTACAATTTGATGAAAGTATACTGCTTAGAGTTCATGGTTTATCCTAAAGAGATCAACCATCTACTCTGTATATTAAACCTTTCTGAGGCATATTCCTTGATTTCATTAACTATAACACATGGTGAGTTTTCACTTTTTTATAATTGATGCTTATTAAAGGATTAACCAAATCCTCACTAAGCAAACCTCTTCCCTGGAAATGTAAACATGAATAGAGCTTTTATAATTTAAAATAAGTACTCCAGTAGCTTCCTATTCTAGGCCTACCTAATTATCAAACTCTTCTACCTATTCATACCTGAGAGATTTGAATAAGCCCTCCTGTTCTGACTTAACTTCATGGAAATCAGGGATCAAAACTTACTACAGTTTTTCTTGATGCAGTGACAACAGACTATACCCATCTTTTCTAAGACAGCCACATTAGCCAAACTAATACAAGCTTCTGTTGACTTGGTTTAAAGATATTCTTTAAACTTCAGGGTATTCATGCTATATACTCTTTGTTGCTCACTGAAAAACAGAACATGTTTAACATGGAGACTTACCTCATACAATCCTATTACTCTAACCTCACATAACTCCATTGTTGCAATACTTCATGAATCAGCAAACTATGGTTTATGGGCCAAATTGAGCCGGTGGCCTATTTTTGTGCTGCTCCCGAGAATGGTCTTCATATTTTTAAAGGACTGCTTTAAAAATGAATACACAACATAGTTTCATCAACTGTAAAACATTTACTACCTAGCCCTTTAAAGTATTGTTTATAAGTCAGTTGATCTGTGGTATTTTATTCTAGCAGCGCAAACTAAGACATATAACAATACGGCCAGTCTTACCATCAACAAGTATAAGCAACTTTCTTTCAAGATCCTGCTAAACAATTCCTTTATGTCCTAAAACCTAGACTCATGGTCTTTTGAATAACACACAAAAAGAGAATCCTTAAGGGGTAGTAAAGAGATGGGAAATGATCCTTATATGTTATATGCATTCATCAATTCCCCAAGGCAAACATCTCTACTGTATATTAAAAACTACACTATTTAAAAAAAAAAAATGTCCTTGAACCTGAGAGAAAGTACATACCAAGTACTACTGGCATAAACAACTATCATAATAGTAAAACTTCTTAGACTCATGTCTCTCAATTAAAAGAGCCTATATCACCTTTGAATCCTGGAAGATGCTCCTAACCAGAAGCTGGGAATTCTGAGGGATTTTCAAGAAGCAAAACATCTTTGGAAGGAGAGCGTTTTCACCAGAGATCGCCAAGCCAAGATCCATGGAAAAAGGTTAGTGACTGTCATGTATTAATCTCTATTATTCTGTTCTTTTCTTAGCTATCTTCTTTTAGTATTATGGTTTCCTTTTCAGCTATGTTACCTCCAAAGCTTATGTTCTTCTTAATACTGATCTTTTCAATGTCAGTCACTCCTTGGCATGAGGCCAATACCTTATTAAAATTTACTCATGATTTGACTACAGCATACAATCAACCTGACTATTAGGTCTATACACATTTCCCTTTGGAAGTTATCCAGATCCTCTTGGTTACAGTTCCTTATAATGAGTCAATCTGTCCTGAGTAGCTGGACTCAATTGTTAAATGACTTTTAAATGGAAAGTTCTTGTCATTCACAGAAAAGAGGTTCCTAACTCTAAACTATACCTGTACATCTTTCATGTGAGCTAGCTTTTGTAACCTAACTCTAAAGAGGGTTATAGAATAAGTATATACATACTGTACTTGGAGGCTTTTTCTCACTTCCACAGACATGGATCATGGGTGTATGATACTGGATCAGGGTCCACTGATGGGTTTATAACTGTGTGTAATCCTTGGAGATGAAGCTGACGGGAAGAGGTGAGTCACCAGGGAGGGAGACTACACAAAACTCAACACCATGCTCTTCTGTTCTAGAATTACTCAATGATAATGACAGTACAAATTTCACTACCTGGTACCAGAACACTCCTAAAAAGTGACATCATGTTACAATATTCTTTAACAACCCCACTTACAGGTGTTTTGCTCCAACAGATTATCAGGCAACTCCTAAAGACTAATGTTAAATTTCTAGCATAGAAGTCTACTGATACTACTTCCAAACGTATTGGTGATTTTTCTTTTTCTAATCTTAGTAAACTTAAAACTCCTTTAGGATAATTCTGGAAATTATCCAGAGTCCATTCTGACTCATCAGTTTCCCTTCTTGGAAACAATTTGAAAATCTAATTTCCTACACACTAAAGGAGATTCTGAATTGCTTCCTTCTCACATCAAGCTTCCTCAGTTCCTGTTTTCCAAGGAGCCCGAAGAATAGGGAGAAATTTACATGCTAAGGGTTAGAGAACTGCCTGGGAACTAAATAGTGCAAACAAGACCAAAGAACTCTTTGTCCAAGAGGCTGATGAAATCAGATAGGTTGGTAATAATTCAGAAAAGAGCTAGGGGTAAACTAGGAGTTAAATGTGTTTATAATCTTTCAATCTCTCTGATGCCTTTATTATTACAAAAAATAAAAAACACAGGTAAATCAAAATAATCAGGCAATTTTCTCAATAATCCTACATCTGATTTGGTGGGCTCTTTACGGGCTCCCCCTGAAGTCTCATGCACTTTGGAAGGTAACTGGATCACGAGGGTACTATACTCATCAGTGTTTTCATCCACTGATGAGTTTAAAAAGCTAAATGTGCCACTGGGAGATAGGTTTCACGAGGTGTGACCTTAAAACGTGTATTCTTGTTCCTGGCTACTCTCTGCTTCCTGACTGCCCTGTGTAGTCATTCCTCTCTGTCATGCTGTTTCTGCTTTAGGGCCAGCAGATTATGGACTGATACGATGAGTCAAAATAAACCTCTCCTCCTTTAAATTGTGGGTGTCAGGCATTCTGTCCCAGCAACAATAAAATCATAGACATTTGGCTTAATTTTTTCTTAGAAATACAAACTCTAATCATAATCCTGTATTATTTATCTGTGAGACACTACTCGGGTACTGCAGCCAGTAGTCTGACAGACAAACCATGCAGTAAAAGGAAAGGAAAACTGGCCCTTACAAAGTTTAGAATGGTCACTCCCCCTTCACTTCGCTTCTCTACCCTCTCCTCCCCAGCTCTCCGTTTCCCTCTCCTCCCCTTCCTTAGTCAGCTATCTAATCATGAAACTAAACAGTGACAAACAACCAGATAGATCATATTCTCAGATATTGATGCTTGTTGTGAGGGGAGGTAGAGGCAGAGAGCCAAAACTATGTGCAACCACCTGTTATGTATATTAACATGGCCACAGTATTTTACTTAATATCAACTACTTTTCCAAGAACTCTTACACAGGAAGATGAAGTTGCAAGTATCTTTTTTTGATTCAGGAACACCTCCAAAATATGCCCATCTGAAAAACATACTCATCACCCTTGTCCAAGACAATGAGCTATTTAACTAAGTTCATGCAAGATGCTATTTTCAAGACACATTTAAAAAGGTTTTGACTATTATCATGATTTTGCTGTATCCAAATTGGACTTCTGCAGTGAAAAGATGTGCATGAAATCAAATACCAAAATTTCATAAATATTCCTTCTTTACTTTCTCTTTCCTAGACACTACTGAGATTCTGAAAAGACGAAAAAGACTTCTGCACCAATAAACTAGGTTTTCTTTTATTAGTAAGATATTTTGATGGTATTTTGTTTGCTTTGGTTTTGGCTTTTTGAGACAATGTCTCCCTGTAGTTCAGGCTGGCCTTAAACTCATAGCGATCTGAGTGTTGATACTACAGACATGTACCACCATGCCCAGTTTGGTCATCTTATCAGAAAGCCCAAGAGAAAAAATCTACAGATATCTAAGCCTAGAAGATCCCTAAAAAGGAGCATGCTCCTTACCTGATCTCCATATAAGGATCGCTGAGCACAAATACATCATTTGGTCAATACACCGGTACTAAAAGCTGCTGAGAATAACCATATTTAAGAAAAGTGTCTAACAAGGAGAGATTGAAATAGCTTAAAGAGAATATTTAAAACAACTATGTCAGGGGCAAAGGACCCAACAGGGTATTTCTCAAAAGACACAAATGACCAATAGGTACATGAAAAATATTCAGTATCACTGATCATCAGAGAAACGCAAATTAAAAAACTATGAAACACAATTTTACCATGTTTAGAGCTATATCTAAAATTAAGACCAAAAAGACCAAAATACCAAATACTAGTAAAAATGAGAAAGGAAAACGCTTATGTATTATTGGTGGGAATCTAACAGTACGACTATCACAGAAAACAGTATAGGAGTTCCTCAAAAAATGAGAAGTAGAAATACTATGTGATCTAATAATTCAAAGCACATACTATAGTACATACAACGCTATAGCATATAACATACGCTATATATTAGGTATATATTCAAAGGAAATAAAATCAGTGTATCAAAGAGATAAATATGCTATGGGAGGCATTATTCACAACAGCCAAGATAGGAAATCAACTTAAGTGTGCATCAACTGATGAATAAATTATAAGATGTGTGTGCATGTGTGTGTGCATCCACACACGCTGACAATGGGCAAGAATCATGGCAGTAGGTACAGGCAGTATCTTAAACAATATAGAATCCTCAGTGAACTTCAGTGAATCACTTATTGTTGACCGAATATTATCCAGCCTTAAATTTAAAAAAAAAAAAAACCCATAGGATGAAAGTAAAAAGCATTATGTGAAATAAGCCAGCCAAGAAGTACAAATACCACATGGTGTCACTTCCATGAGAAATCTAAAAATGTCAAACTCACAGAAGTGGAGAAGGGAATGGTGGTTATGGAGTGAGACTGTTGGTCAAAGGATGTTGGTCAAAGGACACAAAATTTCAGTTAGTAATAGTAAGTTCAAGAGATCTACAATAGAACAAACTAACTATAGTTAATCAAGATGTATACTTGAAAATCACATACAGAGTAGATTGTGTTTTCATCACAAAAAATGTGAGTTAACACAATGAGTACAACTATTTCAAAATACCGTGTCATTCACCATAAATATATACCTGTATATATAATTTGCTTGTCAATTTAAGAAACTAAAAATCAAATACTACATTCATAAAATATAAACAAGATCATAATTTTTAATGATTTCAAAAGAATCCTGTATGGCTATATATCACAATTAGTTGAGTATTAGACACAGATTTTTTAGCGAATGCACAGGGATTATTTTGTAAATGGTAACTCAGGACCTTACATGAGCTCCCAAATATTCATTTAAATCTGTAATGTAACAAAAGTAGCATTAAAAAGTAATGCTTGTGTACCTCTGTAAGCACACTGTGACCATTTCACCTGTTCCTTTAGGGAGATTTTTAGTCTAATTGAAACTTAAGCCTTAAGTTTCTCTTCTGGTAGAAAACTAACAGGTAAGAATCACAGCAGACTTCTCTACAAAAACTGTACAGGCCAGGAGAGCTTGGAGTGAAGCGTTTCAAGCCCCCCCCCCAAAAAAAAAAACACCATCTTCCAACCCTGACTTACATGTGTTTAGCAACTTTCCTTTAAAGTTGATGGAAACTTTTTTTTGCACCAGGAATCAAACTCACAACCTCGAACTTGACAAGCATGTGCTTATGCCGCTGAGCTAATCCCTGGCAGTTGATGGAAACTTTAAAATTGATGGATACTCTAAAGTATTTCCATGACAAGGACCACCTCAAGAAATTGATGGCCACCGAACCAGCATTACAAAAAGTTTTCATAGTATCCTAGAAAAGAGACAATGAAGCCAACAATACCAATTTGTCAAAAAGAATGACTACACCTAGCAAGATGAGCAGCTAAGCAAAACAGGAAAAACCTGAGGAAATCAACCACGGGGAAAATAATGTAATTACAGAAAAAGTCAATACTGCTCAGTAACAACTCTCAATGTGAATGGTCTCAATTCCCCAATCAGAGATGCAGACTGGCAGAATAGATCACGAAACAAATCCCAACAACATGCAGTATACAAAAACACATTTAGCTGTATACTGTGGCACACAACTGCACTCAGGAGGCTGAGGCAGGAGGACAACTGTGAGTTTGAGGCCAATTTGAACTACACAGTGAGACTCTGTTTCAAAAATAATAACATAAATAAATAAACAATTCAAAAAGATAGATTAAAAATCAAAACAGCATTTTATGCAAGAAAAACCATAAGCTGCTATTCTAATTTCAGACAAAGTGGACTTCAAACCAAGACTGACCAGAAAAGACAAAGGTCACACATATTGGTTAAGGAAATATTTCAAGAGGAGGAATTAACAATTATAATATATACACGTCAAATACCAGTGTACCCAACTGCATAAAGCAAACAATAACAGACTTGAAGAATCATTATCAACACCAAAACAACTGTAATTGTAATTGTCACAAAGAGACAGATCAACTAGGGGAAAAAAAAATCAACGAGAAATATGAGTTGAACCAAAACTCTGAACAAATGAACTGAACATTTATAGTGTTCTACCCAGCAACAACAG
This sequence comes from Dolichotis patagonum, assembly GCA_004027295.1. Taxonomy (NCBI): domain Eukaryota; kingdom Metazoa; phylum Chordata; class Mammalia; order Rodentia; family Caviidae; genus Dolichotis; species Dolichotis patagonum. Next base: position 11,421 of record PVJX010007365.1, on the reverse strand, counting down.
AGTACACATTCTTCTCAGCAGCACACAGGACGTTCTCCAAAGTAGACCACGTACTAGCCCATAAAGCATGATTAAAGTAATTATCCCATGCATATCATCAGACCACAGTGCAGTGAGATTAGAAATCAGTGGCAAATCACATCACAGAAACTACGCAATACACTGAAATTAAATACCTCTTGAATAATCAATAGGTCATAGATGAAATTTAAAAAATTAGTTTCAACAATCAAACAATAATTTGATATACCAGAACCTATGGGACACAATGAAAATAGTCCCAACAGGGAAGCATTTAGCAGTGTAAGCAAAATATCATGTACATGTCCCCCCAAAATAACATTCTCATTGGGGATAAAGCTCAACGGCACAGCACCCGTCTGCCAAGTGCAAGGCCCTGGGTTCGATGCCCTGTACAAAAAGAAAAAGAACACAACAACAACAAAAAAAAATCACACTAGGCCAGGCCTGGTGGCACACACCTGTTATCCCAGCACTCTTGCTGAGGCAAGAGCATGGCCAGGAGTTTGAAGCTGGTCTGGGCTACACAATGAGTTTAAGGCCTTGCTGAACTATATAGCAAGACCCTGTCTCCAAAAAATTTTCAAAAACTCATTTAATGTTTAATTTAGACTTAAATTTCCCCAAATGTTCAAAACTTGCCTTTTATCCTGTTTTTTATTAAATCCAGGAACCATGCATTGAATTTGGTTATATCTCCTTTGTTTTATTTTAAATTAAACACCACCACTGCCATCACCAGTTTTTCATGAGGCTAATTTTTGTAGATGCTAGGCCAGATTTATCCGATTATTCCTTCATGGTTAAACGTAAGGTAAACATTTTTGGCAGAAATACTATACAAGTGGCTTTCTTTTTTTATTGCATCACCTAAGAAGGCAAAAATGATATACTATCTATTCACAAGGCTACCTGGTCATTCTGTTAAGCTGGTTACTTCCTGGTCTATTATAAAGATAAATTTTTTCCTTTCCAACTATACATAAACATGAGTTGATACTTTGTGTCACATAAGTGTTTTTATTTCTCAACAATTTTTCACTCAACCACTTTAGTTTGTATTTATGACTAGTGTTTGCATTGATTATTACACTGGGAATTACAAGATGGTTTTTCTGATTCTCATTCTACATTTATCAAATGGTATTGTTCATTAATGAACTCCCTCTTCGCCTTTTACTATTAATATGAACTAACGGTTTCTTTAAATGTCATAATATATATTCCTTTTGACACTTAAATTGTTCCAAATATGGCCAATAAAAACTTCTCCAAGCTGGCTCTTATTCTTGTTGTAACACTATCTTTGATAATGTCACCAGATGACAAATAGAATTTAGGATCTCAGCAAGTCAATCAAACAGTATAAGATAATTCAGTGAAGTTATTCTGCATAATTTCCTATTCTTCCAAGTCTTCACCACCTCTCAATTAATGGCAACAACACTGTCGACTCAGTTAAGTTAAAAATCTCAAAATAATTCTCAACACTTTTCTAGCTCTCATTACTACTTAGAGAAAGAAGCAGGGTGGTCAAGACAATTGGAGAACAATTACTTTCTACTTCATATCATTCTGTCTATATATGTTCCATGACCATTTCATTTTTTCAAACTGCTGAAAGCACTGTTTAAAAAATATAAAATAAATCTGTGGCAAAATAGTTATCTCTAGGTTTTGGTATAACTTGTATTTTTTTCAAGATTTATAGTCAGTTCAGGCTAATATTCCCTAGTAATGGTTCCTGATATTTTATTATGAAATTACAGAGCTGGTAGGATTCTATAAGTCATCTAGTCCAAACAGCCATCCATCCAGTAACTGAATTTCTTCTATGACAACCTCAATTTGTCAAAAGAACAAATTATTTGCCTTCCATTCAATGCTTGAAGAACTCTGTTACAAATCTCTATCTTAGAGTATGCAAAAATTTGTCTTTTTTTGCTTCAAGTTATTAACCATAGGTCTACATCTTGGGTTATAAACTAATTCTGTCCCTCTTCAACAGATGAACAAAGCAGAAATCTGAAACAACACCCATATGGGAGAATATACTTATACCCCTTGATTTAAATCTCCAAAGACTAAGGATGAAACCTTAAAATAGCTTATTTACATTTAGTAATTATGAACACACCTAAATATTCATGAATATAACTAAACTTTCAAGAAATTAAGTTTCAATTTTAAAATAAAGAACTGTAGAATATCTATCCTATTGTTCTATTTCGAGAGTGGGAGAAAAAGAAGTAACAGCTCCACAGGCTGAGATTTAAAAATAAGTCCAATTTATTTATATGATTACAACTTCCTATGGTTCAAAATTTATCCCTTTAATTACCAAAGGGAAAAGCCTAATTTGTTTTAGCTAATATACTATGGTACTTTTCTATAATCATTTAGTTTGGCTTTAGCCAAACCTCTTATAGTTCTTATTTTCATATACTGTAATAACACACTGAAAGTTAAAAAGTAGTATGGTTTCATAGTATAGGATTTTATTTGCTACTTTATTTTCGATCACCACCCAATATGTATAAATTACTAAGCCACACTGGAATACCTATACCAAGTTACAGCAATAATAGTCTCAATATTTGAAATGGGCCATCTGGCCATTTGCAATCAGCAAATATTTACAATACTTACTACAGATCCTGTACTAGCAAATACAAGCTAAACTCTTAGGTGAGTTTTTATAGTGTAATATGGATATAACATCACCAACTAATCGGGGTAAAAATCAGCACACAAAAGTATTATTATTATTACAATGCCAACTGTAATAGGAAAAGTAACAGTTACATGCAATGAACAGGAACACACAGCAGCACTGTTTGGATGTCTGGGTGTCCTGTTTTATTTATTCAAGCATTCTTTTATTCTTTTGTTTACTAATGGCAATTGGGGGCAGTTCTGCAAGCAAAACTGCATGGTCAACGATAAAGGTGATAGCAGAGCTAAGAATCTTCTGAGCATATGACCTAATGTGTAAACAAGAAAACATCTGGTGTCTTTTTTAAAAAAATTTTTTTTTCAATCAATGTATTATTTTTAGATTACAACTCTAAAAATGCTTTTGCTACAATTCCTACAAAAACTCTCTGGTGCTCTTCCATCAAAGAAACTGCTGTTTTCATAAGATTTTTCATAGTAAGAGATTTCTGAGAAACCACCATGTCATTGTAGCAGAAACTACAGGTTTTCACCTGCAAACAAACATATTTAGGAAAATCATCTACTAATAATAAGCATGTTATATTCTTGAAAGATATGAATTAGCAAAACTGGATACTGGAAAAAGGCATCAAAGTGACTAAGTAAATTAATTTAATGAATATATTAAAGTACATGAAAAAAAATAAAGTACATGTAACTTATCTGGCCTGTGAGGTCTCAAAAACTTGTTTTACATGCAATTATCATATGTTACAGAAAGAACTCTGGGATAAATTTATTTTACAGATGAAAAATCTGAAGTGCTCAGAGATCCAAATGAACTTCAAGCTGGATACACATTTATGTACGTACATGTGTATGTATATATAAAGTGTCAACTCCTAATATTAGAATAAATATATGAGCTTTTACCTAACAAACATTAGAAACACTCACATTTAAAAGTCAGAAGTACTGGGCCTGGGGATTTAACTCAGCAGCAAAGCGCCTGCCTTGCAAGCACGCAGTCCTGAGTTCAATCCCCGGTACCAAAAAAAAAGTTAGAAGTATGGTAAAAATATCTCCTGCACTGCCAGTAAAAAGACAGTTATTTTTAAAATCATTAAAAAGTTACAACCAATACAGTAACACTAGATTTTCTGAAGTTAAAGTACTAGAAAAGAATCGTGAGTTAAACTATTACTATTTGCAGATGATATAAGTATCTACCTAGAAAACCCAAGACAATAAACTAAAAAAGCAATATAAACTTTGAACTACCTAGATAAGAATTGCAGAAAGTTTATGGCTATTTGAGATACACAGTGGGTTAATAGGAATTTATAAATCATCTCTTCTTGGGAGGGTATTTTTAAAATTCCACCTCAAATAGCTGGAAATACATTTATGTACGTACATGTGTATGTATATATGTGTGCATGTCAGATTTAACAACAGAAACAGACAGCCTAGATAAACCTGCATTTTAAACAAGTTTAACATGTCCCAAATATTGCATAAGACCTACTGATACACAAAGCTGTGCAGAAAACTATTAAAATAAGTATAATGCTTTGCAATAAACAGTAATAGGGCATATATGAAGAATACTATAAGCCTTTACCAATATTCTTACAATTCAAATAAAGGAAAAACTATAACCATGAATCTAGAAAGTAATTACAAACAACACAATTCAACCTAAATCTCAAAACACTTTTTAGAACCTGAGTTGCTGACTTCAAGTCTATCAAAAAAAATAAATGGACTAGAAAAACTGCAATTTTTTCAAAGAAGAGTAATGTAGAGGTCCTGGTCTAGCTAGACATTATAAATCTATCAGACTTAAGAAAATAAAAACAAACAAAAAGCAGAGGAGTAACACAAGAATAAACAGATCAATGGAGGAGCAGAGAATATTCAGAAATAAACATCAAATATATATGTAAATTTAGTGATAATAAAAATAACATTTCCAATCAATTGTGAGTTATTCGATAGCATTAAAAAGATTAGAAAAAATAAAGTTAGAACACTACCTAACAACTTATATCAATTAAATTCAACATAAAATAAAAATTTAATTGCAACCCCCCCCAACCAGGAATGAAACTCTGGACCTTGCCCTTGCCAGGCAGGTACCATGCTGCTGAGCTATACTCCTGCCTTAATAGCAAATATTTTTAAACCTATGAAAATATTAGAAGGAAATGTAGTATTAGAGGGAAATATTAGAAGGACATTCAAAAACTCATACAGAAAAAAGAGACAAAATATTGTACACACTTGTGACAAGGAAAAAAATCCTAATAAAGCATTTTTGCAAAAACAAACTCTGAAGACCATTAGAGAAAAAGTGATAAAATACAATTGGGTAATGCACTAAATTAAATAACAAACTATGAATTTACAACTAATGAAACAAATATAAATAAAACCAAAATTTCCGTAGGTTTTCTACCAAATTTCCAGATTAAAATACATAATAAAAATCTGACCAAGAAGAAGGTAAATATTACAGCTGTTTATTACGAAGGAGATTACAAAATGACTCAAACTTTCTAAGAAAAAATCTGGCCTTACATATAAAAAAAATCCTAAAAACTAACCCAGCAAACTCACCTGTAAGAATTTTTCCTGGAAATAATAAAATCATGCATGCCTAAAATACGAAGCAATAAAAATTAAACTGCAATGAAAAACTGGGACCATGAAAAATGTACAGACAAAAGTACAACTTCACACCACAATACATACAACACTAAAACATAACTGAGAGATTAAATAGTTGATGACATGGAACATGTATAATCTATTGTTGAGAAAATGAAGGAGGTTTCAAAACACTGAGCACAGTATGATCTCATTAAGTTTTTAATGTCTCAGTGGCCGGATAAGCTGGATTTTACTATGTTCTTAAAATTTACTTGCATTTTCTAAACTGATTTAAAAACATAATACACTAATTTTTGTTTCTGTTTTAATGATGGCTGACAAAAGGAAGAGTAAATTAAAACAAATAGGTGAACTCCAAGGGCACACCTATTTAGAAAATCAACCACCTCAGTCTGTGAAAAGAAGCTGTAAATAACACAGCATAACTTTTTGCAATAAAGATTACAAAGTCCATTTAAAAAGCTTAATTATGCTCCCAGTACACAGTATGTATGTGTATAACTTTTATTACCTAATATATTTTAGAATGATTTTTATCCACACAATTAAAGAAAAGATTTGATAGGTTTGGTAAATTAAAGGTAGACTAATAACCCAAAAAATTTGGTTGCCTGGAACCATCTACAGACATATAAGGGTATTTCTAAGCTATCTTATGTTATAAGCTATTAGGGAAGTGGGAGATTATATTAGCTGTAGAGTTGTAGACTTTAGGAACTAGGTCTACACCATAGTTTCTTAGCTACCACACCAAAAACATAGCCTCAAAAGGAAAAAACTAGATTAAAAAAATTCAAAACATTTTTTGCTATACAAACAGTAACAAAAAATTAAAAGGCAACTTGTATATGTGCAAATTAGATATCAAATAAGAGTTTAATCCAGAATACATAAAGAACTCCTTACAATTCAGTAATAGAAAGACAATCCAACTTAAAAATAAAGGATTGTAATGAATTTTCCCAAGAAGATACACAAATGTCCAATAAGCACATAAAAAGAACCAACATCATTAATTATTGGAGCAATACCAACACGAATCACAATAGGACACCATTTAATATCCATAAGGATGCTATTATCTAAAAAATGAAAAATAATTATTGGCAAGGATGTGGAGAAAGCACAGTTCTGTGCAGCGGATTATGGAACACAAAATAGTGCACTGCTTGTGGAAAACAGTTGAGCGCTTACTCAAAAGTTAAACACAGAGTTCTATGATCTAGCAGGTCCATTTGTATGTATATTGAATATCTAGGAACAGACAGCAAGAACTCATACTCATATACCAACGTTCATAACAGTATCATTCACAAAAATCACAACGCAGAAATATTTATCGAATAATGAATTTTTACAGCACAGATAAATCTTGAAAAAAGTAAAAGAAATCACAAAAGACTACATGAAAAATCCAAAACAGGAATGAAATGTCCAGAATAGGTAAATCTCAAGACAGGAAGCACTTATGGGTTGTCCAGATCTGAGACTGGAAGAAATAGTGAGTGACTGCAAATGGGTTCAGGGTGCCTCCTTCAGGGGGAACAAAAGTATTCTAAAATTAGATTGCAGTAAGGGCTGTATAACCCAATGAATATGCTAAAATGCGTGATATTCATGACTGCATGGTGAAAAACAGATTTTTAAAAATGGATACACTTGATTAGATTTTTGCTAGAATTAAAAACTTCAAGATCTGAAGAATATCAGGATTGGCTGAGCACCGTGGCACACGTCAGCACTCCTTACTGCGGTGGAAGGAGAATCCTGAGTTCCAGGACAGTCTGGGCAACTCAGTGACTTAAAGCTATGACTGGGAATGTAGATCAGAGCAAAGCTGTGAGTTCAATCCCCAGTTTCACACACACACACACGCACACACACCCAGTTACTCCCCTTTTTAGAAGTGAATCCCATTCAAAAAAGGAAGAAAAATAAATCCTAAAGAGAAAAAGATGCAGGTGAGAAGCATGTGCTTTTAGACCCAGTTTAGCTCATGTCACAAGCTTGCAGGGGATCTGCAGAAGTCAGCTAGTCTTGGCTAAAATAAGATAATCGTGACTTGTAGCTTCAGGATGTCTGGTTTAAATTCCCAGGCAGAGATGGATTCACCACTTGTACCAAAATAGATTTTCAGATATAAAGATAAAATATTTGTGTTTCTTCAGCTTCCTAAGTGTAAGGAGTATTTTTCAACTTCTGTTGAGCAATAATTACATCTATGATAAAAGAGTATGTTCAGGACTTCAAAACTTTGGAAATTGTAAGACACATCAGGGATGTCTTATAGATAATCACCTGCCTGCTTAACTACCATAAATGATTACTTCTATTGAGCATGCAAAGTTGAAGCAATTCCACCAGAAGCAGAAGAGGCTTCAGCTTGTTCTATGAAGGCAACCCCAGAGTTGTGAGAATGCAAACAAAAAAACAAGACAGGAACAAGATCAAAGCCAAAATCAGAATAAAACAGAAGGCAAACTTCAAAAGATGAAAAAATCAGGAACAGAAAGGTCTGCACTAGGTAAAAGATAAGACAATGGTCGAAGTCAAGCAACAGGAGAAGAGGAAGAGTACCAAGAGTGTGGAGCAGAGGTGGAGGAAGGTAGGATGATACATCAAGAGTACCAATCACGTGATAAAAACCAATTTTGCAACCATATTAAGTTGAAATACAAAAGTTTTATGAAAGTAAACACAAGATGATCTAAAAATAATGAAATGTTATAAATACCTACATGGTTCTTAAATTTTTCTCTCCCAACTAGTAACCTAAAATAGACAGGACTGTGCGAGGGGGACACCCAATACAGAATTTCTGAAAGAATCATTCAAAAATTCTAACTTTACAAAGTATTAATCTCATGACTCAAATATGTCATTGTCTTACCTATTCTTATTTCTTCCTTCAAAATAAATTTTATCTGGGGGCTTCTGATGTGAGTATAATTGTTGCAACCTTTTTAGAGGTCACAGATTAGACTTTAAAGAGCTTGTGCCCAGGCCTGTTAAAATTTATTCCTGGAAGTTGACCTTCACTGTACTAGTTTCACAGTGCTGTGCTGAGGTTGTAACCTGTAGTTTGTGCTTGAACATGGTGATCAAAGTCCCTAGAACTGTGGAGAGGCTGAAAGGGATAAAATCCTCTTTGGAAATAGTCCAGGGACCTTTTCTTCTTGCTCAATGGAAACTGCTTCTTGCCAGTGGTATCACCCACAGTCAGTGTCCCCAGGGGAAACTCTGGTGTTCTACAAACTTCCACTTCCACCTCAGAAGATGCTGTGTGAAGGCAGAAGTAAAGGAAATTTATCGCAGAACTGTTTCAATTCCATAAGAAAACATCCTGATGTTGTACTTTGGCCCAGTACATTATATTATATTCATAGAGCAATGATGAGCTGATGAACCCTATGAACTGAAAAAAGCAATCCAAAGAATATTTAAAATGTTTTTCACATGCAGGTATTATCTGTTGAAAACAAATAAAGTAGTAAATTTTAGTCTACCATTGCATACACATGCTTCTATAAGCATACACAACAGGAGGCATGGACAATGGTTATCCTAAAGAGTGCAGATAACTTTTCTAGTTATCTCTGCATACTGTTCAACCTTTTAATCAAAAGACATTAATCCAATCTTATTTTATAATAAAAATACAGTTGTTGAAAATATATCGGGGCTGGGGATTTAGCTCAGCGGCATAAGCGCCTGCCTTGCAAGCAGGCAGTCGTGAGTTCGATCCCTGGTACCGATTAAAAAAAAAAAAAATTAAAAAAAAATTAAAAAAAAAAAAAAGAAAATATATCAACTTTGACCCTGAAATTCTACTTTACGAATTTCATTGGAGAAAGACATACCAATATCCTCTGCCACTAATGGGTAAATAAATGTCCATCACTAGAGAACTGGGTAACTAAAAACATATTTATATGCATACATGTCATGTGATACTCTGCAATAATAAATACTATTCAGAACTATACATATTGACATGAAAAGTACATAATTTTTAAATAAAAAGTCCTAAATTTCATTAACCTACTATTAAGATATTCAGTTATTTGGAGAGATTTAAAAAGATACTATTTTCTAATCATGCCGCTAGGGAATTCATTTTCTATATACATTTCTGTACTACTTGAATTTTTTAGCATGAATGTGTATTTTGTTTGTTTTGTTTTTTGATACAAGTCTCACTACGTAACATAGACTGGCCTTGAACTCACAGCTATCCTCTTGCCTCAGTCTCCTGAGTGCTGGGATTACACATGGGTATGGTGGCTGTTTTTGTAATAGGAAGTAAAGCTATTTTCTTTTTAATGAAATGAAAACTATCTTTAATATCATGCAATTTTAAAAAAAAAAAGTAAATGGCACTATAAGCTTAGCTTAGGTAACATTGCCAATGTGGAGACAAAAATGAAAGTGAAGTTTTTCACTGTGTGACTTGGACTGATAGAGCTAACCACAAAAGTACCAAAGTATTTTGGTAAAACTTACAAAGCAGGAAGATACGGTTGGCCCATGCCTATAATCCCAGCCCTCTGGGAGACTTAGGCAGAAGGATCACAAATTGAAGCCCAACCTGAGCAACTTAAGAAACTTGGCAAGACCCTGTCACAAAATTTTAAAAAGTCTGAGGATGGCCAAGAGTGATGGTGCATGCCCAGGCACTAGGAGGATGAGGCAGGACTGCCGCTAGTTTAAGGCCAGTTTGAACCACATAAAGTTCAAAGGCAAACCTGAATTATAAAACAAGACCCTATCTCAAAATGAAACAAAGGACTGGGGACATAACTTAGCAGCACAGCACCTGCCTAGCAAGCATGAGGTCGTGAGTTAGATTCCCAGTACCGAAAAAAGAAAAGAAAGGTCTAGGGAAGGGGTGGGGATATAGCTCAGCGGCACAAGCGCCTGCCTGGCAAGTACAAGTTCTGAGTTTGATCCCTGGAACCAGAAAAAAATAAAAACACCTAAGAAAGGTCTGGGGATATACTCACTGTGAAGATTCTGAATTCAACCCCCAGTACCACACACACACACACCAGTTTGCGACACTGTCACTTTTCTGGACTGTTATTTTACCTACAAGGTCCTAGTATTTCTCGAGCTCCCATGTACAGCCAGTTCACTATGAACATCTTCCTTTCTCAACTCCACTTCTTGGCCTGCCAGTCCTGGGCAGAGATTTCTTTCTCTACACTCTACTCTGGGGTCTCCATTCGCTCTGCATACTCTCCCAGGCAACCTCCTTACCACTCAGAGCTTCCACTTCAAGTACTTGCTTATTACTCCAAAGTCTTATTTAGCCAGATCCCTCTTTTTGGCATTAAATTCCTATGCCTACCTAGTAGACATCTCTTAGACGTTCAACAAAAACCTAAAAATCAACACATCAGAACTTCATTTTCTTCTCTCTCAAAGTTGCTCTTCTTTCTGTTCTGGATACCCATGTGAATGCAATATCCGGCCATCCCAACCAACGTTCTGGGCATTCTTCTTGGTTCTTCTCGCTCACTCCATCCCTCACATCCAGTAAGTCAACAAGTCCTATCCATTCTTCCTCCTCATTCCCTCCCTCATGTCCTTAACTCAAGCCACCATCCATCATCCCTCACCTAGATTAATGGTACATTCTCCTAAGCACCTATACCTTATACCCATTTTGACTGTGTTGCCAACCTTTTAAAAAGAGAAATCCAAACTTACTACAACATGTTTATAAATGATAATGATCCCCACTGCCTTCAGGAAAAGAAAAAAAACTGCATGATTTACAATAACATATTTACTTCTCTAACTTTATTTATTTTGAAACTGGGCCTCACTAAATTGCTCAAGCTGGCCTTCAATTTTTAATCTTCCTGCCTCAGTCTCCCAAAATACCTAGGATTATCTTACAAGCACCCATCACTGTGCTTGGTTGTGTGTGTCTGTGTGTATGCATAAAATCTCTTGCCTCACCCCTTACTTCTCTCTTAAACTCTAGCATTGGAATTTTTTCAATTCCTTCACCAAACCATCTTCTCCTTTTATCTCTGTACATGCTACTCAGTAGCTGGG
>PVJX010007364.1:0-71517 GCA_004027295.1 Dolichotis patagonum | reverse complement strand
AAAACAAGAGTCAATATGATAGAGAGTGAATATCTCCGATTGTCTAGTTTTGAAATTTTTGTCTCTTACATTGCTTTCTTGTGATCTGCTTTGCTCTGTTTTGTTGTGTTTAATTTTACCCTTTTGATATAATTGCATGTATATTTGAGTGGGTAAGATGGATGACCATATTGCTGTTTTTGTCAGATCGTGGAGCAGAGCTGTTAACAGTCTCAGTGTTTGAATGTCTACTTTATATGTTTTAACTTTGTAATTTGAACAACTATTTCCAAGAAGTCAGTATGTAATTTGTCAAGTAATAATTTCTTAGGTTTTTGTTGTTGTTGTTGTTTTTCCTTTTTCCTTGGAATACTGTATTGTCGCTACCCTTTATTCTGTTTTGTTTTGTTTTGGTTTTTTCTCTTTAAATAAAATTTAAAAAAAGATAAATACATGATAGACTGATACATAATACATAGATGAAACTTAACTTTCAGTTAAATACATATCCACAGCATCATACACACACATCACATAAATGAGTTAACTTTTAGGTTTGTCTTTTACCTAAGAATCTGAAAAACCTTGGACGCCCAACTCTTACGTACTTTAATGTGAATTTAAATTTCATTCTCCAAAGCAGTATTCTAAAAGTCTCTGATTGACCAGTAATTTGGAGATGCAAATATTTGTATTTGAAGAATCCCTGAATCAACACTTCAAAAACTATCGCTCTACAAAGGTAGAGGACTTTATAGGTTCCTGAAAGGATGGCTTGAATTTTAAAAATATGCATCGGTCGGTTCTTTTTAAGGGATGTCCCCCCAGATATCAGTATCTCCAGTTTTCTGCCCATTTTCTCCCCCAGGGGATGCTCCGGTCCCTGCAGGGCCTCTAGGCTGCCTGTGTGGGGCCCCAGTTGATTTCTTACACCCTGACGTCCTCCCTCCTTTCTGGGATGCACAAGAATCTGGTTTCTGATGCCTAAGACCAGGCTACAGGAATGGATCACAGCCTGGTACCATTCCTGTACTTCCCAGAACAAGGCACCTGCACCTCAATGTCCAGCTGCAGACTTGCCCACAGGCCACGTCATGACCCTTCCAAAAAGTCATTTCTGAAGCAAGTAAGCCAGACTGATTCCTCGGAATGTTGTGGTAAACCCATTAACGTAACATTTTTTATAACAGACTAAAGGAACACAAAGACTGCGGAATGTGGTCCATCAAACACGACACGGAGACCTTCAATGAGCTTCTTCCTTCATGTTCTCTCCCCTCCAAAATCCTTAGGCTTCTCTTCCTAGCTTCTGAGGTTTACTCTAACTCCATGAGACTGTGTCAGTGTCTTGTTCAGTGAACAAAACAGAACAGGCAAGGGTGGCCTGTAAAAGGAGGGGGTGCCTTTGAAGTACTGATGCTAGTGACATCCTGGTGGAATCTTCATCTAGCAAAGATCCCAACTCATCTTGCAAAGATCCCAACTCATCCCAACAGAGATGCTGGAGATTCCAAAGTCTAGACAGTCAACAGCCCTGACCTCAGGACGGGGCCCACAGGCTGCCTTCCCTTTGTCGTCTTCTCACGCAGGTCCCTGGGCAGCACCACAGCTCCCACCCACCCATAAGATATCTGTGACCCTAATATTATTTATAGTCAGTGTTTTCTGTTCTGCCTCAAAATGCCTTGTTCTGAGTCCTTGCTAGGGGTGTCAGCTGTGAAGGGACTGGGGCCAGTGGCCGGGGTGGGGAAAGGGTGGAGAAGCAAGGGCCTCTTGTATCTATGCCTTGGATTTGTTTACCAGGCCCCTTAGCTGGTCTGCAGTCCTGAGGCTTTTGCAATCCAATATTACAAGGCTTGAATGAAGTCTTTATATGTAACTCAATCATTTCAGCCTTGGGCCTAGTCCATGGGCCTGGATATTTATTTTCATGTCTTGACCCAAGGTTAGTTCATTTTCATAGCAGTGACTGTGATTTGTTCTTCAGAGTCCACCTCTGTGTGACTCCTTACACCCTGTAACAGGCGGCAAAGGGGTGTTCACAAACATTCTGAAGAAAACCCCAGATCAGCTTCATGCAGCAGCTTTAAACAAGTCTCACACCTTGGCATCTTTTGTGAGCAGTGTGAGGAAAGCTGACTCCTGGACAAGCCCCTCCCATGGTCCTGTGGAGCTGCCTGGGGTCAGGGTGGGGCTCATCTGGATGTGACTGTGGCCAGCCTGGTCTCAAAGAGCGTCACTCACTCTGGGAAGGAGGCTCTGGGGAGCTGGCCTCCTAGACATGCCTTCCCAAAGCGGCCTCCCTGGACCCGGACACATGGCCAGTCAGGCATGTACTGCCCATGCTGACCTAGCCAGCTTCCTCCTTTCTCTTTCACCTTTTGCTTGATTTTGGTCCAGTTGGTCATTTGCTGTCAGGCTTTTTTGGGTTTTTTCAGGGGAGGAGGTATTCTTTTTATTTTTCTTCTTTAATGTTCTCCAGCTTTAACATAAATCTAAATGCCACAGATTAGTCAGTGTACAGACATAAAAGGCGGGTGCCATTGCCAACTATATTTAGTCCCCCAGCAAGATGGGGAGGGTTCCAGCATTTGAGAACAGACTCAGCAGCTTCCTGGATCTGGCTGAGACTGGACTTGAAGCGAGCAGCCTTCATCCCTACTAAGCTGCAAGAAAAGGATGGGAAGACGGTTTCTAGTTCCCCACACCATCCCATGACAGGGTTGGTGACAACAGCAATGTGTGTGGATGGTGTCAGGAGGATGACAGATGAGGAACTGGCCACCTAAGACCTCCACCTGCATGGAGGGACACAGCATTCACACTTCTACCATTGTAAATGTACAAAAGAGACCTTTAATTATTTTTCAGGGTCTTTATTCTCCACCTCAGCCATCTCACCGACTCATAGTTTTAGAGGCACTCTGCACACCGAGAATGCCTAACTGTCTGACCATGCCAGCAACCAGCTGACACATATTATCACCCACTGGACCTTTAGCTATCCAGCAGGTATCTCGGACATTCCACAGTTCATCCTCCAATGAAGAATTCCATGCAATTCTTTTTTCTCCAGGATCCAGAGGCTGAGGCCCTCCATGATCCAGGCCCTTTCCTCTATGTCCAAACCATTACCACAGGAGAAAGGAGAGTCTCCAAGGAAAGCCCACACCACGCCCAGCTTTCCTGCTCTAAAACACTTAGACTCCTCCCTGATATCTTCTGTCATCCTCACATTAACCTGTATTTCTCTTTGTACCCTATAGACTTTGGAGTAGTCAGTAACAATTCTAGACTGGTCTTCTCCCTTCTTACTCCTCTGCTGCTTCTGTTCTGTCCTACCCTACACTTTCCTCTATTTCCCTCACTTTCTCATCAGACCATTGGTTAACATAGCCAGCCATTTGCCATTTCTCGTCCTCTCACCAGGCCACCTGCTTTGGAAGGACCTCTGGTTCCTGCACTGCCCACTAAGTGAATTCATACCTCACTCAGCCTTTAGACTTCAGCTCAAAAGACACTTCCTTGGTCCCATTCTCCCCTTACTGCAAACTAATTACGTTTAGTACCTACCACCACCACCAGCTTTAGGAACGTATAGCATCTGCATGACTCCTCATGTTGGTTACTTTTCTCTCATTGCTGAGACAAAATGTCCAATATCCAACACCTTCCTAACGGAAGGAAAGGTTTATTTAGCTCACAGTTTGTAGAGGTTTCAGTCCATAATCAGCTGGCTCCAAGGCAGGATGACATGGCACAGGAACAACACTTCAAGGCAGCAGAGGATAGCAAAAGCAACAAGAGTAAAACAGGGAGGAGTGAGCCTCCTTTCCTCCCTTATATCGTAAGCAGGATCAAGCTTGTTAGATTTAGCATTGAGACTCTTCTCCTAGCATCTTCTACTTATACACTGTCCAATTCCATGTCTCTAATGCACACCACCGTGCTTAGCATACATCCTGTATTCAGAAATGTTAAATAAACACGTGGATAAATGATAGAAAGATGCTATGGAAAAAACTGAAACCATGCTGGATGTTAAGCCACTCTACTAGGTCAACACTATTTTCAGTTTAAGTAAATGTAAAAGAAATTCCACAAAGACACTAAAAATATGACACCTGTTAGAATGCAAAAGGAATAGATATATGATGTGCCATTTATATTTTTAGCTTTTCACGTTGGTTCTATCCTGGCGAAGGTTTTTATTGCAGCTGTGATGTTTGTAGTGGCGAGAACGGAGGACTCACCCACAGGAGGTCTAAGAAGGCTGAAGCACATATGTAGATCTCCATGGTTCCTCCTCACCTCCCAAAAGAATGTAGGCATGGGGTGTGAGTTACAAATCATCTCTAAAATGCCACTGGACGCATTCAGTTACAGTTCAAGAAGTCCACAAGGAAACAGAAGTCAGTTGAATTCATGGAGTTCTTGGGCTTTTTGACTGAAGATCACTCTGGCATGAATCCTCCCCGCTGATAGTCAGTGTGAACATCTCCTTTTAGAAAGGCAAAGTCCCTTCCAGATGTTACACTGTGCTACCCAAGCTGCCCTCTCCCCTCAGGTTGCCTCTGTGTTACCTTCTTACGTGTGCTCTGTGGGTTGGAGGGGCTCTGTAATAACATGCAATGTTGCATAATGCTTTATCCACCCCTCTTTCTCTAACTCTCAGAAGAAGGCTAGAGAGACTCCCACGGATGGTAAAGGAAAGTGAGGCACCCCTGAGAATTTGCACACACAAAACAGAGCATCATCCCACACCTCATCCTGTGATTCACTGGAGTGACAAAATACACATTTTCCTCATTAGAAAATGTGTATTTTCCCCAGTACAGGCCTAGCTTCTCAGCTAACCCCAGAGAACACTGGCAACTGAAATTTACAAAGATCTCAGGGGACACAGAAGTTCTCTGACCCAGAATGAGCTGGGGGCCCCTGACTCAAGCACACCTACTGTGTGATCTACAAACACAGCTGGAGAAGGGCTGAATGAGCCGCTGCATCCTGACTTTCTATGCTGCATCCACGCAGAGAAGGGCACTCCGAGCTGCAGATCTGGACCGAAAAAGCATGCCTGAGGTCTGTCCACCCGCACTCTGGCAGATCCTCAAAAAGCCAGCATTAGGAATGGTCAGCAGATCAATCTCAAATGGGGGACACTGAGGTCAGCATTCTCCTCGTGCAAGGAGAGTCTCCAAGAAAAGCCTGCAGCAGGCGTAGGTTTCCTGGACCAGTCCCCTGAATCTCCTTGTAAGAACTGTTAGCCGTACTCTGTAGGCTTAGAAATGAGGCAGTCCATGATCGCTGACTTTTTGCCTGCCCCTGGTAAATTCTTAACAGGAAAGCTGAACAGTAGCTCAAAGGACGGTGAGATGCACAAAAGAACCACATCTACCATGCACTCTTCTGTGGGACCTCTCCTGACACCACCTCGTAGTGTCCCACTGATGTGAATGGCGGCAATGTGATAGAATCAAGAGGGACCTTCTAGAGTGGCCACCTAAAAGTTATGTGGCATCACACAACTAGTTGGAGGAGAGATTGCTTTGGCTTCATGTAGTATGATGAAATCTTCTCTTACCATCACCACTTCCAGATATAGACACCAGCTCGACATATCAAAAGTATCTCAGCATCCTTTGATCTTTTGCTTGGTGATCCTGGGAGACCATCCTCATCCTCCCAGGTGAAGGCTAGCACTCACCCAGCCCTCAATCCTGAACCAGGACATCCACTTTAGGAATAAAGCAAGGAAGGACAAAATGCATCCACCAGCCTTCTATCCCCTTTTGAAGCAATTTCGCCGAAACCATGTGCAATTGACTTCTGCTGCATCGCGTGGCCAGAATTGTCCTGGGGCCAACTCCCAGTAAGGCATCCTGGGAAGTGTAGGGTTTTTAGATGATGAGACTGAAGTTCTGTCAAACAGAGATAAGGATGGTAAAAAATTTGGAAGCTTTTGCCTCCAAACGGCTCCAGTGTCTCCAAACGGCTCCAGTGGCCCCTTGCCTCTCAGATCAACTTGAAATTACACACACACACACACACACACACACACACACACACACACTGGCCCAAATCAGAATTCTGACAAACCCACAACTGTTCTCAGATTTTCAAGTGAATGTGCTGCCCTCAGTCTATTTTGGTCAGTCCTGTTGCAAATATAACCCACTCAGTGATCTGAAGGTCAGAGGAAATGATTTCACCAAGGACCCACCGAATATTCTTTAGAGCTTTAAGAGCAACTCTTAAAGTCGATGTGAAAATAAAAATATCCAAAGGGAATTATGTGTGGTTGTGACAAAAAGATCCACTGAAAGGCATGCACACTGCGAGCAGAGGTATACGGTGAGAAAAGGATGGTGTTTCTTTCTGGGTGTCTCTAAATTGCCTTCAGGAGGGTGGCACCTAAGGGAAAGAGCAGCAGTCCCTGGTGGGAACACAGTTGGGTTCAAACCCCCCCTCTGCTACTTCCTAACCTGGAAACCCATCTTTAGATGTCCTTTAGGACATTTGCAAATGTCCTTGGCAAATTCTTTCAATCTTGATCAGACTGGATTAATCAGTTGTGAAAATCAGTTAAAAAAAATGAAAGCCCAGCAAGGGAAAAAAAGCTCTATGAAAAGAGGGTTTGTCTGCAGAAGATTTTAACCACAGTTCCAGCATTGCAGTTTTGGGGGTTGTGTCCTATTGTTAAAAACCAGAAACACGTATTTCTCAAGGTGAGAATGGTGAACATCTCATTTTCCCAGGGACTACTTTGGAGAAAGGTTGGGAGAGGAATTCCAGTCTGTTTTCCCTCCTTCACCACGGACAGGCCAGCCTGCCCCGGATTAGCACGGCAGAGACTCCACGCAGGCACGGCTAGAATTCCCAGAGCCTCCGTCTGGAGCAAGGGGCCTACGCAGCCACTGGAGCCGTTTCCTGGTCAGGTTGCTGAGCCAAGTAGGAGGAGGTAGAGAGGGTGGAACCAAACTCAAACCTAACTGCTCTGTCACCGTTAAAATCTGCCCCAACCCTGTTAGCTTTGCTGCAAGTTAGAGATGGAAAATTTGATCCATAAGCACTGTCCTGCAGGGTTGTCACATAAAAACTCATTTCTCAATGAAAACAAGTAAATTAAAAAATAAGCAAGTCCATTCTTCCTTTTGAAAAGAACTTTTTTTTAAAGAGCAAACAAGCCAAAAAAACCCCACTTTTTTAAAAAAGAGCAGACAAAGAAGAAGAGAAAAAGGCAGAAATTTGGTTGTCCTTTCAGATGTGGATTCTGGGAACACAAAGCATCTTCCACCTCCCAAGTCTCCTTTCTCAGGGGATGTTGGACTGAACGGATCTCCTTTCCCGTGTAACTAACGCTTTCTTGGCTTCTCGGGAGTCTTCTCAGAGCTGGCCAAACAGCAAACCCTTCTCATCCCCAGAAATGCACAGGGACAAAGGATGCCGCAGAGAAAGGCATTTATTTTTATAGTATCACTTCCTTACTCCCTCAAATGATAACTGTTTGGATTACTTATTATTTGATTGGACAGAGGAGAAACCTCAAATCTAATTTGGTTTTTACTATTTGTACCACTATTTATTTATTTTTCATTCATTCCTCATCTTGGAAAATGATTTAAAAAAGAAAAAAAAAAGAACCTCGCCATTCATTTCACGTGTCCAGAGGTTTTAATTTGCTGCTGCTCAGCTGTGGTCTTCCTCTCAGCTATTTGCATTGCTGAAATGCAAAGGGCCTGTAAAGCTTCTGTTTCTGGACAAATCCGCTCAACATTGAAGGGGGAAAGTTCCTACGTGAAGCCCTCAGGAAGTCATTCCTGGAGTGTGACCAAGCCATTCAGCTCATGCAGCATGTCTCTGGGCATCAGGGCCGTCAAACCACAGAAGCTTCCCTTCTGACGAGGCTAGAAGGTGTCACCCACAGGGTCTTCATGTCACGTCTTCCTTCACCTACTGAGAAGAAAGTAAGAATGCCAGCCTGCGTGCAGGATGAAGAAGACAAGGACAGATGGGACATGGAGAAATTGCAGGCATCCACCCTATCCAAGGTTTTGTTTTTGAAGTTTCGCTTCACAGTAGTCAGTCATTGTCTAAAAATGTTCAATAGAAAATGACAGAAATAAACAATTTGTAAGTTCATAAGTGGACACTTTGTGAGGCAGTCTTTGCCACCTGGGTCTGTTGCACACAGGACGTGAATCACCTCTTTTGCCAGCATACGCATTCTGTATCTCCTACCTGCTCTTAGTCACTTGGTAGCTGTCTCAGTTATAGACTGCTTGCTATGGTATTACAGAGTTTATGTTCAGGTAACCCTTATTTCATTTCATAATGGCTCCACAGTAATAATTGTGGCAATTTGTGTATGCTCAAGAGAAGCCATAAATGTTTCCTTTAGGAGAAAAAGTGCAAGTTTATCATATGCATATGTAGGAAAACACATAGCATAACAGGTTCAATATAACCCACAGTTAAAGGAATCCACCATGAGTCTTGGAACAGATTCCCTGAGGATCAGGACGCACTACTGTGTTGGCCTGCCTTGCCTAGTGCCCAGTAGGGCAGCCAAAATTGGGGACCTGGATAGTAGAGCACCAGCATGTAGTCAGCCAAGGACAGATTCAGAAACTGATGGCCAGGCTGCCACCCCACACTGTCCCCGCATCTGCTCCCTCCCCGTACTCTTCCTCAGTGGCAAAGTCCCGCATGGTTCCCTTCTGCCCGGCACTGGAGGTCTCACAGAACCCTACTCCCTCCAGAATCCACCCCAGTCTGGCTTTACTTGAATCACTCCCCTCACCACCCAAAACTACTCGTCATGCAGTGTCCCTGTAACCTTGTCACGTAACTCTTTCTAAGGAGACTTTCCTGTCTCCCCTAGACCATACTGATGTCTCTCGAGATAGAGCTGTTACTAAAGTGCCAGGCATTATTCTGCTTTTAAAAAATAATTGTGATTGTCATTGTCCTCATGTCTTAGGTGAGAGCACAAAGACAGCCGATAACTTTCCAAAGGTGTTGAAACAAACCAAGGGCAGAGCTAGAATTTGGCCCCCTGCTTGGCCACAGCCTGAGCTGCTGGGCTCTGTTGCATAGCCAGGGTGATCCCTAGGCCTCGCAATTAATTCTTCTTCAATAGCTTTGCGGGTGAGCTCCTTAAAGGAAGTACAGCTTTCTGAACTTCTTTGGTAAGGGCCACAGTGCACAGTAGTGACCATAGCAAACAGAAAAAGATGACATTTATTAGGACTTACTCCATGACAGGCATGGACATGTATTATTATCAGTTCATTTACAGAGAATGAAATGAGGCCCTTCTTTCTCTGTGCCATGACAATTTAGAATCTCAGATGTCACATGTTAGTGTTGAGAGGATATTTCACAAAGAAAGCTGGCATTTCTGGAGAGAGATGGCAGTGTCTTCATCAGTGACAAGCTTCCTCTAAGTCAAACCAGGCGCTCTTTTCAGACACCACTGGTATTATTCCTTGGTATTATCTCAGTCAGTCTTTGCAAAATAAGCTTGTGTGCTATGTTTCTAAAGCAAGATGGAGACAAGGTGGGTTTTATTATTGCATATACATGTGTCTTGCAAAATGGTTTTTCAGTTGTGGGCCGCTGATGGAATCCAATAATCCAGCTTGTGACTCCTACAGAATTCTAACTGTGAGAACAGGAATAGTTTGGGCTCTCTCTCTCTCTCTCTCTCTCTCTCTCTCTCTCTTTCTCTCTGTCTCTCTTGATTTCTGTGTGTGTGTGTTTTCCTGGCAAAGCATTTTGTTTTTACATGAGAGTTTTACTCATGCTTCAAATATTTGAATTTAATATTTAATTAAGTTACTATTTGAACAATCGTAGGGATAGAACACCAAACACTCACAGACACTGCTATGAACACATGTATAATCTCTTTTAAGTACGAAGCATTGGTGCTATTCTTGTGACTTTCCAAACATTCCTCGAATGTGAACATGGGCTCAATTTAAGGAACTGCTAAGGGGCAGGAGAACCCCTGGGTGAGGAACTGTCTGATGCATGTCACTCCTGGGTTTCTGCTTACTGCGCATTTGGAGGAAGCCTGTGAACTCCTCAGGACTGTGTCCACCCATTAGCGAGGTAGGAACTGCTCTTCCTACCCACAGAGCCACTGTCACTCACAATGGAAACAGTTGATAGGAAGCACCAAATCCAACACAAGTGCATCTATTAAGAATGGAGATAATTCAGTTGAGGTTTAGTCCTTCCAAAGAAAGAGTAAAAGTAAAATAAAATTGGTAAACACAAGATCAATGATGATGTCAGCAAAGAAAATAAAATCTCAGGACCCAGAAACTTGCATCTCAGGACGTCCTAAGCATGTGCATTATTCCCAAGACCAAACAAAGGTCACCAGAAGTTCTAAAGAAGCTCACTACCTCTTGCAGACCTGCACAACTTACCTCCTGCCAGGTACTTCACAGAGATGTTAGGAGCAGCCAGAGGCACATATGAAAGAGGTCTGGATGCATAGCCGTTAGTCCACTGAGCTGCTCAGAGCAGAGCGGGTGGTGTTCACTGCATAGAAGCAAGAAAGCAAGCGACGCTCGTGCTAAGTCCTGTTCCCACACTGTCCCCATCCCAAACACAGTACAGCAAAATTGATGTAGACAGTGACAACCAAGGACAGAAGGAAACTGATGAATTATGTTCAGGAAACTTTGCATATGAAGACAGGAAAGTGAAGGATATATTTCAAAAAGATTATCACCAAAGAAGTGTTTAAATTGAAATGCCGCTGGAGGGAGGGTTAACATGCTGTTCCATCAAAAAGCAAGTCACTTTCCTAGAAGAGTTTTTCTCTTCTTGATTCTGGATACATGGTATTATATTTGACAAGGCAGCCTTTTCTCTGCAATGATGAAGAAGCTAGAAAATTTTTATTTTTCTTCGCCACTTGAAACTTGCACATCGTTGCTCAGATTTTTCAAAATTGATTTGGGCTAGAGCCAGCATTTGCAATCATTTAGCATGGTCCTGGCGTGCTACATAATACATAGGAGTCATCTCATGTGGCACCCAGAGCTGCTCATGGGACCAGTACTAGTCCCAGGTAACTAAAGAGGAATCTGAATCTTGGAGACATTGATTAAAGGATCTGAAGCCAAGATAGGAAAGGAGCCAAATCCATGTCCTGCAGGCTCTGGAGCCCAGCACCCAACTGCTGGATGAATCTGCAAAGGAAAGGAAGTCAAACAAGGGAAATGAGATACCATGCAGACACACTAGCTTTCGCAAGAAAGACTAGATGGTTGTAAGGCGAAACTCCACATAACCTGTTTCCTAGCTGGCATTGCTTAGACGTTCACGCCGGCAAGGTTAAAAACCATCCCTGTAGCATAAGTCTGAACCTACCAATAGCTACAGGTTCCTTCAGCCAAGGACAATTTTATTATTTTTTTACAAAAGAAGGGATTCTTCTCATTTGGCTCTAAAAGCAGGAAATAGCCACACAATGCCAAATGCCATAATCTGGTTTATTTTACTGTGTTCTCCTATTAAATTGGCGAGCGAAGCCATGATTGTTCCAGCAGACTGTAGAGGTTTCACGAGGCAGAACCCAAGCCACGCAAAGCCCCAAAGCCATGTAAAGGGCTCTGTAGAAGCCCATATAGCAAGCACAATTCTATCAGTGATGAAAGCTGGCATTCAGTGTTTAGAGAAGAGCCTTGGTGTTCGGCTGGGTGTCCCTCAGGGCTCCCTGAAAAGGTGATTTGACAGCCCTGGTTGACTCCAAGTTCTGGGCACTGCCCAGTGCAAACATAGAGGCCATTCCTATGGACCAGATGCCAGGTTCCAAACACAAGCATGAGGGCAAAGAACAAAGAAATCATAAAACCTTCACCTTACTCCACAGCGATCTGGAACTGTTCTGTGGACCTGCAATTCTCAGCTGGTTAAGCTGCCTCCTTATAGGAATTCAAGTTGGAACTTTCAAGTGTTTCTAGTTTTTTTGTTTCTAGAAGAGAAGGTGGAATAAAAAAGGAAGGAGTTGGAAGAGAAGCATTGCATGGATCTCCATCTTATTGTTCCTCATCATGTGTAATTCATTATTTCGCTGGAAAATGAATAACGACCCTGCCAGAAAATTCCTGGAGGTATCAAGGGAGCCCACAGGCCATCAGACTCTCAGACCTGGTTTGGAGGTATCTCAAGACCGTTCAGCTCTCTCTGTGTGTCCCGGACCCTCCTGCTTTCTGACCCTTTATTTCTACCAACTGGCCTGAGTATAGACAGCTGAGCTACTGGCATTTATGGACCTTACTCAGATTGAGAGGCGAAAGCAACGTGCTGGAATCAAACGGAGATACAGGGAAAGGCAGGGTGCAGGACCCTGAGTTCCCAAAGCCACTGTGCAGCATAGAAACCAACCCTGACAGGGAGATGAAGTCCTTAAGGGAGACTTTCAGTGAAGACCAGTAGCATGGAGCTATGCACAAAGAAGCTGGGTGGATTCAAGCATCTGGTTATAGGCAGGCAAGATAGAAATGAGACAAGACTATGGGTCACCACAGCCATTTCACTACTCCTTATCAACCGGCAGGGGGAATCTTTTCTTTAATGTGACATCAGTATTTTCACAGCTAGGGCTGCACTAAACACTCTGCTGCCCAGATTGGTATCTTTATAATGTTGGGCCTTAAGCTCAGGACTTTATCCACTGAAGAGAGATTAACGTCAGAGACATACCAATCTTGCTGTGTCTTAGTACCGGGTGTAGCATTAGTTCTCACAATAAATGTGTTAGCATTTTTTTTGTCACAATCTAGTCATAATCTGCTTTACTGGAAAACAGTTATGGCTGGCACAACAGATTGCCAACAAATCTATTAGTAAAAGAGGAACAAAGTTTGTTCTTTGATAGACCAGAGAGAAATTCAAGAACATTGCATGAAAGGTCCGTATTGAATACTTGTGTTTTATTCTAATGTTTATAATTTTTAGCTACTTTAAAAGGACATGATATCTTGGCAGAGAGAACGCTTCTGTTCTCCAGGAACACTCAATGGGAAGCTGACTTGCGTTGTTAGGAAGATCAGGCTGTTTCTTCTGCCAGTCTCTCTGCCCTCCCTTCAGGGACGGCCATGGAGGCTCCCTCACACCAGCGTAAGGAGTGGGCGTAAACCGAGAGACACACTTGTTGCTCCCGCTTCATGGGGCTCAAGCTGGAGGGCAAGCTGATGTGACACTGTTAGATTTCCTGGGATGTTAAGGTCCATGGCCTGGCAGTTAGCGGTTCTTCACTGATATTCTTCCCTCCAATAACTTCAAGTTCCTGACTCCATGTTTTCTTCTGTCCTTTGTCCTGTGTTGACCTGAGAGTCAGTTGGGGCTTTTCTGATAAAAGACAATTGGGGTTCCCAAAAGTGTATCTATAGATAAGCCAGAGTCACAGCCCATAAAATCTGTACCACACCGGCTTATGTCCTAACTCTCTGTCCTGTGCAGAGATAATGCCATCACGAAGATATCAGAGAATAATCAGAGGTTGATTGCTTATATTCTGCTGCCCTCCGAAGCCAGTGTGTGTGAACTAGTAAGTTATCACTTCACTGTGGGGCTCTACTTCTTCTTTAGTTATTGCCCATCAAGGAAAACAAAACATATATGCACAAGTGAAGTTTTAGCACATGAAGACCAACCTAGAAAGCCCTACCTAGATGGTCCTGTTCCTGAAAG
The DNA here is from genome assembly GCA_004027295.1 of Dolichotis patagonum. Lineage (NCBI taxonomy): Eukaryota > Metazoa > Chordata > Mammalia > Rodentia > Caviidae > Dolichotis > Dolichotis patagonum. The sequence continues at coordinate 57,819 of PVJX010007364.1, read as the reverse complement.
CCAGCAGCCACTTCCCCTAGGTCACAGCCCCCCTCTGCATGCATCGGCCCTCTTCTTTCCTCCTCCCTCTCTCTCCCAAACACTTACGTTCCCAATGCAAGGCAGTTTGGCCATACCATCGTTTTTACTCAACACTACCCCCTGATCAGATATTTATCATATTCTTATTTGGGGTAACATGCTCTGTTTCCTTCTTGGAGCTTGACTTCCAGTAGGGTAAAACAGCAAACAGATGATCTACCAGTTAGGAATAAGACAAAAAAAAAGAACAGAAGGAGTGAATGGTCAGTTTGGCATCACTATAACAAAGTACCTGGCACATGCCACTTGTATAGTAACAAGAGGTTTATTTTCGCTGATGGCTCTGGAAACATAAGTGCAAGATCGGGCAGCCCTAACTGTTTGGACCTCCCATGAAAGAGGCACACTATGGTTGCAGCATATATCAGAATAAGTGCTCAAAATGTGGGCCTGGAAGCAGAGATAGAACAAGAGGGTCTGAGCTCCCTCGATCTCCTTCAAGAACATACCTCCAATGACCTAAGGATCTCCTCTAAGGTCCCACTTCCTAAGGGCTCACAGCACCTCCTAGTACTTCCACCCTGGGGACACACTTGAGACTTCCTTCTTGGGGTGAATGTGGGGGGAGAGTTGCACCTCTGAGGATGGGTCACCACCAAGTGTCTAAGGCCTTTAAGGACCGCTATTCATATTCAAACCATAGCAGGGAGCACTGTTGTTAGTGCTGAGGGCTGCTGTCTTGTTTAAGGTGGTTTTAGAAGGCTTCTCAGAGGAGAAGATGTTTGGGCAGAAACCAGTAGGAATGTTGTCATGTTTTCTGGAGGAAGCCATTCCAGATGGGGGGAAGGGGTAGCGTACGTAAAACACAGAGACAGCAATGGCAAGGGACAGGGCTGGTGTGGCCAGCCCAAGAAGGGCTGGAGAGACGCAAGAGCCAAGAAGGAGAAAGAGGCACGTCCTGCAAGCTGCAGAGGCCACTTGACGACTTTGGCTTTTGGCGTAATGTGAGACACAAAGCCAATGAAGTGGTCAAGCTGAGGATTATAAGCTTTCAGAACCTTCTGTCAGTTCTCAAGAGACCAGATAGTAGGAGCTGGGAGGGAGGTGACCCAGACAAGGACTTTCCAAGCAGGTTAGCAAGATATGGATGCAACTTGGACAACCAAGCAAAGTTGGAGGCGATGAGAGAGGGCTGGTTTCCGGATGTACTTTGGAGGTGAAGCCACCTAAATGTGCAATGGACTGGATAAGCAATGTGAAAGGTAGGGATGAGTCCAGCAGGACCTCAGTATTAGGTGGCCATGCAGACTCCACCCCACCCCAGGGAGCTTACCAAAGCCACTCTCCAAGCAGAGAGAGAATTCCCTCCCCAGGAGGAGTTGCAGCTGGAGCTATTCTGCCCGGGGTAGCTCACACACCAAGTGTCTGTGGGCTCCTTCCGCTCCTCTTCCCTGTATAGGCAGAGGGAGTCGAACCATCCTCTGGCAGGAAGACATCCAAAGGGAACTTTTCCTAGAATTGTGAGTAACAGTGAGCTGCTAAAAATGAGGCCTGACTTTACAGGGCACATACTGGAAATGAAGGCTATTAATAGGTTCCTGCAGGCCGCCTGCCACGCCGAGACAGGCTGTGAGGCGGTGAGCTCACCCAGCAGCGTCAACAGGGGTGGGAAGCAGAATTCGAGAGCTTTAAAGTAGGCCAGGGAAAGAGAAGCATTTCACAGAGTTGCCTTAAGAATGCAAAAAGAGTCAATAACCGTTTCCCAGTGTATGGTCGAACAGAGCTGTGAGCTCGTGTAAATATTTGAGTTACACACAAATCTGAAAGCTCAGAGAGCAGAATGTTTTGTCAGTGCCTGCTGCCTGGCTCAGCCTTTGCAGAAATGGCATAAATGGATGCCCCGATTCCCTTCGGCACCTTACACCTTGTTAGGGCAGGTACTGAGAGGGTCCTGGGAAACCCAACACGCTACCGGGACAGAGGAAACCAAGCAGCAAGAATGAAAGTCCTTGAAAAACTGACCATTTCTCTCAAGTGGCAAGAAGCCAAAATAATAATAATAATAATAATAACAGTAATAATAATAATCCTCAGATCCTCGGTTCCCATTGTGTGCCTCTTTTCCCAGCCAACATTTTGGAGAGTATTGGTTTCTGATGAAATCAATTTGGTATAGTAAAGTGACCGGGCTGCATGGAGATCTTATTTTGAATCCCAGCTGTACCCATCCCCAGCTGACCTCAGACAAGTTGACCTAATATTTTTCAGCTTAGTTTCCTCATCCGTAAAATGGGCACAGTACTACTTACTGCTTACACAGCCTTGTGACACTCAAATGGGCAACATCTCATTGGTCCACAGCGAGGACCTGCAAATGTGAGTTTGCTTTCCTGGTTTCTAATGGAAGAGAAGGAAAACAGACTTTAAGCCAAGGAACCTGCACATAGCCAGGGAATCCAGAAGGAGAGCATTGCAGTAAGCATATTTTCCAAACAGAGTCCGTCGACCCTAATCCTACATTGAGTGTAAAAGTAAAGAACAGTGCCCACTTCTCTGCTCCCCTCCAGAAAGTCCTCTATGCCAATTCAGGCTAGCACAATCTGCTTGGAGTTTGTCCAGTGTGCAACAAACAGAAACTGCCTTACTGGTTCCCCTTAGTCTTGCAAGCTTGTCATGTTTTCTGCAAAAAGTAGAGGCTCAGTGGAGGGGATTCTGGGGATGTCAGGACTCAGGAAGCTCCACGTGGTCTCTGATCTCCTTCCTCTGCTTCTCAGTTCCACTTGCATCTCACAAAAAGCAGAAACGCCTCAAGTAGAAACAGAGACTGGGAATGAGTCTGCACTCTCTCTCTCTCTCTCTCTCTCTCTCTCTCTCTCTCTCTCTCTCTCTCTGCCTTCTCTTCTCTTGGAACAGATTCGGCAGGAATCTAAGTATCACTGTAAAATTCACAAAATCCCAAACCCACTGAGTGAGCAGCAGATGAGGGAAATTGTTCCACATCCCGCCGAGAGGAAATGAACGGGACAGGGAGAAGAATGTGCTGCGTGGTGTGAAAGCTGTTTTGATTCCTGATGCTGAACATCTGCCACATTGTGTGAGGAGCCACCATCTCACACAGACTGCAAGGACCCTCCGAGTACTGGCCAGAGCTGTGGCCCTCGGCAGCTGTGGGAACACGGACAGGAAGCAGAGGACCCTGGAAGAAAGAGTAGGAGTACATCCTGTGGGGATAGATAAAAAATAACGGCCAGGCTGTGAGAACCTCTTCCCAGCAAACTCGTGAGCTCAGGAATTTCCTGAGCCAAAGATCTGACTCCAGTTATTTGTTGTATCTGTTTATTTGTTCTCCAGGAGATTTTGCATAATTTGGACAAAGGGAACGTAGGTACTAAAGCCAAAATGTATATGACTGCCCTTTGGAAGTGTCTGTTACAGAGCACACTCGTGACCTGGGTAAAGAGGTGTTAGTTTGTAATTCAGAATTTTCCTGCTGGCTAAAGGGTTAGGCAGAACAGGAGGCCCTGACAGAGGAAGCCAGGAGTGTCTGTCAGAACTCTCCTGGACAGACAGACAGACGGATAGCACAGGAAACACGGTCAGCCCCATTAAGTAGCCGCTCCTTCTGCCCAGTGAGTGCTTTCCGCCTGCCTCCTGAGTCAACTCCAGCCAGCAAAGAGGAGTGTTTTCCGAGTCACACAAGCAGGAAGTCATTTATCATTATCAGAGACCTTATCACACTCTGGCATTCCTCTGAATTTCCAAGAAAGTTGCTCCATAATTTTTACTAACACTTAATCGTTCATTCATCTGACCCTGTGTATTAGAATCATAAGCAGCGAAGTACATGTTGGATAAAATTATATTTTCAGTGGTTGTTGGTAACAGACACTTATTTTTCCATTCTTTGAAGATAACTATTGAATATATGTTTTTGGCTCCCCGCTTTCAGCATCTGCCATGACACAGGCTTGGGTAACGCCCACTGCCACTAAGCAGTCTCAGGCCGGGTCCTCTCTGGCTCTGTGCCTTGCAGATCTCCAGAGGGTTGAAACGTCAGGCAGGCTTCTTCCTGTGAGAAGAACAGACAGCAGCTTGAAAGGCTCCTCCTCATCCAACTCACTTCCTCATTTGAATCCTCTCCCCCTGAGCCTACTTGGTGGGCTATGTGTCTTCATTCATGCCCTTGGTAAATATTCACTAAGTGCTCCCTTGGATAGAGTGCACCTTCTTAGGATCCTCAGCATTCCCCCAAGCATGCCTGGTGCCCTAACAACATCCCTGATACCTCCTTACACCATTTCGGGTTCAGACTCAGCTGCCTGCAAGACCACGGCTGCATCTCTGTTTCACCTTCTCACCAAGTGTGGGTCCCTCTGATGTGAGCTTCATTTCTGTTCCATCTAGATATTTTTATTTTCTTAAAGAAATGCTTTCTTACTTTATTGCACTTCTTTGTTCCCCTCCTTTCTCTCTCCCCTCCTTTCTTTTAAGGTCCATATCCCCTAGGGGAACATGACACGGCTCAGTCTCCAGCAAGATCCCTTGTGGCCTGGGACCCTGACTCCGCCCTGGGACCTCGAACCATGGACTTTCTCCCACTACGATTCAGCAAGTGCTCAGAAACATCCTTTCTGGCCCTGACTAGGTACATTTCTCTTCTGTGTGTTTACAAATTCACCTTTCACTGTGGGTTGTCACGGACAGCAGTCCACCTGACTCATTTCACCCTAACCTTGGCTTTTCCTGGGAAATGTGAACACCTATCCACCTGCACCCCAGCAAACTAAAGGGATGTGGGGGAGAGACAGGGATCCGCCCACAAAACACACAAGTCACAAAGAAGTGTTCAAAAGACTCCAGGATTTGGAGCTGAACATCTCTTCTGATTTCCCAAAGCCGATGGAAAGATTCTGAAGGTATTAATAGAATGCAGATGTTGGCGAATGCGACTTAGAATTCTGCTGAACAAATGACCCTGTTGGGAGGTCGTTTCCAGTCTCTGGGGACATTCCGCAGAGGGTCCAGCTGATTGTCTCATATTGAAACAACATGTCCAAGACATTCCCGCCAGAAGAAAGCGGAACAAGGCTACTCTGACCAAGTATAAATCATGAGGCAAAGGGCAACGGAGCTCCCCGGTTCTGCCCGCCTCCCTCCCTGACTCACCCTCCCGCCCCCCAAGGAAAACAGCGCGTCGAGGCAGAGACTGCCAAGGCAAGCTGACTCCGGCGCCAGCCGGCCCAGAGGCACACATGGCGGCCGTGTGGGGAGTTCACAGCTTTCCACGCTGTGGCCCTGATGTTTTTGCTTCACTACAATTTGTTTCTGATCTTAAGTCAAGTCCTTACAATGCTGGAATCCCCTAGAGAGTTTATACTTTGACCTTATGACAATACCAGAGGCCAAGAAAAAAAAAAATCAGATAAGAGGGAAATTCTGTGGGGAGGTAGATGGCAGGAAGACAGGGCAGGGGATTTGTTAGTAAAGGAAAAGTGTTACTTGTGAAACGATTGCCCATCCAATAAAAAGAACAGAGTGTCTGTCAAGAGACAAGTTGCCAAAATGGAAAGAAAGTCTTCTTTCAAAGGTCGCCAAACCTGGCCATCCTCGGTGAGCTGTGTGTTCAAGGAAGGACACATTAGCTGGGCTGGGGCAGGACACCTTCCACAGCAGCCTCTAGTTAGTGACCGGCACGGCCACTGGACAGGGCCTTTCATAGCTGTTTGTTATGAAAATGTGGGAGAGCCCACCATGTCCTCTGCTGGCCAGCCCTGCCCGCCACCACTCCTCAGGGCAGACCCAGAGTTTGGGGCCAGAAGCTGTGGTCCAGATTCGTTGGCCACCAGAGCTGCTTCGGGTGACTAGAGGACACTGGGCAGAGCAGGGAGGGGCTCTGCTCTCACCACTCAGAGATGGGGTGGATGCCACAGACATGGGGACACCACAGCTCCTGCTGATCAAAAGCACCCTGTCCCTGGAGTCCCACCCAGTCGTGTGCCCTCAGGAGCACATGCCCCTAGTGACAGCCAGTGCCCGCCCTGGGAGCAGCAGGAACATCAAAACAGGAAGCCCTTCAGAGAGAGGGCCAGTCTGAGCCCTGCCACTGGGGACAGATCCGGGAAGACAGTCAGCGTTGTGCTTCCAGAGGAGGAGCACGCTGAATTCACATCTCTAGATCTGAATGAAGGAGCAGACTATGCCACCATGCCCCCGTGGAGGAAGTGAACAGCCTTTCTCACATGGAGATCTCTGCAGAGGAGGCCCCGAGGATTGTGGGCCGCTCACTGCAAATCTCCCCACACAGGTGGAAAGCAACACGGAGTCCTGGAGATATGGAGAAGGCTCCCCCACACATAGGCCTGTGAGCAAATATTAGGGGTCCGAAAGGAATTCCAAGTTGAAAGGAACAGTCAAACATTTTTTTTTTTCCTTTGAGAATTTATCAGAAAGCACGATAATGAGCATCCTAAGCAGCTAAATGTTTGGGCTTCCTTAAAAAACAAAACATTCCTTTGACAGAGGATACCCAGGAGTTCTGCTTTGAGGTGACAGGTCTGGTGGCTGTCAGCCCCTCCCTCGAGGGAGTAGAAGAGGAGTGCAGTCTGCACACTGCAGAGACCCAGACTGTGAGAGCCAAGGAGAAAAATCAGACCAAGCTTGGGGAGAGGCTGGGCTGTAGGATTAGAGTGTAGACAGTTACGAGTTACCAGAGGGGAGAAAAAAGTATTTCAGACAAGGGGAGAGCATGCCAAGGCCTAGAGAAAATAGGAGAATTATTGGCCAGATCTTAGTAGAGGGAGCAGGTGGGAGGTACAAAGAGGAGGGTGATGGGTGAGCCTGGCCCAGACCACAAACTCTGGTAACTGTTAAGGCTTCTGTTCCTGTGGTGGTGGTGGTGCTGGGGACTGAACCCAGAGCCTTTCACCCTGAACTGCATCCCTAGCCCTCTTTGTATTTTTTATTCTGAGACAAATTCTTGCTAAGTCACTGAGTCGCCCAGGCTGAGCCCAAATGTGCAATCCTCCTGCCTAAGGCCCAAGAGCTGGGGGATTACAGGCCTATGTCACCACATTCAGCTTGGCTAACTGTTTTGTTACGATAAACTTTGCGTAGAATTTACCATCCTAACTAGTTTTAAGTGTACAGTCCAGCAAAGCTAGGCACATTCACATTTCTGTGCCACCGTCACTACCATCCGACTCTGGAACCCCTTTCATACATCAACAGTGACACCCTGCACCCAGTAAACACTAACTCCTCATTCCTCCCAGAGTCTGCCAGTCGCCACCCCATTTTCTGTCTCTGTGAATTCAAAACTTTAAGTAACTTTTCAAAGTGGAAGCCAGGCGTGGTGGCACATGGCCATAATCTCAGCACAGGGGAGGTTCCGGCAAGATCGTTGCACATTTGAGAGCAGCCTAGGTTTGCAAAGTGAGCTCAAAGCCAGCTTGAACTGCATAGCAAGGCCCTGTCTCAAAAAGACAAAAATAAATTAAATAAAAATGGACTCATACAGCATTTGCCTCTTCTGTGACTGGCTTTTAAAAAACTTAGCATGATATTGTCAAGGCACATCCATGTTAACACATGTATCAGAGTCTCCTTCCTCTGTAAGGTTGAATAGTCTTTTTTTGTTTGTCTGTATTGTTTCATTTTATTTTTGTTTTTGTGTTTTTGAGAGAAGGTCTCACTCTATAGTTCAGGATGTCTTTGAACTTGCTATATGTAGCTTAAACTAGCCTCAAAATCACAGTGATCCTCCTGCCCCAGCCTCAGGAATACTAGGATTAGAGGCATCACCACCATGGCAGGCCTGAGATGGAATAGCAATTCCTGTGAATGTATCCACTCATCCATCAGCGGATGGTTAGGCTGCCACCACCTTTTTGTTATTGTGAATAATGTTGCTATGCACAAAGATGTACCCTTCTTCAAGAGTCTGTGCTCGCTTCTTTGGACAACATACCCAGAAGTGGGATACCTGGATTATATGACAAGCCTACTTTTAATTTTTGGGAGCTACCATACTGTGTTTGAAAGCAGCTGTCCCATTTTATACTCCTGTCAACAGGAAAGAATAGTACCAACTTCTCCATATTTTCACCAACACTTGATTTAAGGATCGGACTTCAGAAGATCAAAGCCGTGGAGGGTTTTTTAAACGTCCACTCCAGAGGGCTGAGTTCGTCACATCCCTTTGTTCTTGGAGCACTACCATGAGGTACAAGGTCTTCTTTGCTATAATTTTTAATTCCATTGTATCCCATACAACACTCCCATCCCTTTTCTCTCCAATTTTATGTCTTCATATTTGAATGTGTCCTTACAAAGTATGGTTTACAGTTCTGTGTGCATGAATTCTTGATGTATGTAAATGACTGTGCAATTTACCTTACCACATTTCTTATTTTCCTGAAGAAATCAGGCCCTCTTTATCTACAGTTTTTATAACCATGAATTCATCCAATCTTGGATCAAAAGTATTCAGGGAAAAAAAATTTTCTATGCCAACCATGTAAGGACATGTTTTTCTTGTCAGTACTCCCTAAAAACAATACAGTATAACTATTTAAATAGCATTTGCATTTTATTATGTATTAAAACTAACCTAGAGATTAAAGTACATGAAAGCACATGTGCGGACTACATGCAAATATAAGGCCATTTTATAGGATGGATTTGAGCATCCACAGATTTTGGTATCACGAGGAAAGAGGGAATCCCAGAACCATCCCCCTCAGATGTGGAGGGGTGAATTACCCATGTTTTTAAAGTTACCTATGCCACTAGTCCTACATTAAATCCATTGCTTTTGACCACCACACATTTGACATGCATTTACATGAGCTGCTCTTCCCACCCCCTCAGAGACCAACACTGAGCTTGCCCTAACTCCCAGCCCCACACATGGGAGTCTCTGCCCATCACCTCAGGGACCTGCCTGAGGGTCTCCACAGAGCCCCTGACACATTCCAGGACAGTCCCTGGTTTATGGGGCCAGGTCCCTAATCCCTGTCCCATCTACACAACCACCAGCAGGTACAGGGCTCCTGTGAGCAGGAAGCAGGGGGAGAAAGCCTGCTGCAAAGCTGAAATTGCAGAACAGATTACAAATTCAACTGGTTGTTAAAGAGTCAAACTATGGAAGGACTTTAGCAAACTCTGTCAGTGGGGTAAAGAAAAAACCCTGCATAATACTCAGGCAAGGCCTGTCTTCTTGTCCCTCTTCCAGCCAAGCAACTGCTGATAGCTGTGATTTAACCACAGAAGGTTCAGCACTCAGAGAAGAAAATCTCTGCCTCACATTCCCTCACCTCTGCTTGCACCTGACAGTGTGTGCAGCTTTTACCAAAGTTGTGTCAAAAGCAATTTTCTAAGAAGAATGCAATAATAGCGAGAAGGAAAACATGAAGAAGTCTTCGCCACACCAGGGAGAACATCTTGACCTACATTATTTTAACTTGTAGGGTGGTACCTTGGTTCACAAACTTAATTCTTTTCACGACTGGTCCCAAACTACATTGGATGAGAACCGAATCATTATTGGCTTTTTAGGGAAATTTGATTCAGTTTCCTTCCCATCTGGTTTGCAAGCAGAATCATGGAAAGAATTAAGTTCGTGAACCAAGGTGCCATTGTATTCACAATCGTGAGTGTGCATCTAAGCTGTAAGAGGGGTGAGGCTTGGTCAAGCATGGAGGGGCAAGTCTGAGAAGACAAGGGGTGAGTTCTACAAGGGCACAAAGTCTGCAGAGGGAGACACTAGCATTGGAGGTCTCTCTACACAAATCGTTGCATCATCAAAGGGGACACCACAGTGCAGAGGACACCATGGCACAAAGGAAACAACATGCCCAGGATAGGACAGGACCTCTTTGCAGCCTAAGAATTAGGAAAACTCCAGGACATACACTACAAATCAGAAGTTTGGATTCTTGGCTAACTCCTTGACTTGCTACCCCTGGTTTCTTTATCTATAAAACCGTATCAATCATCATTTCTATTTCTGCTTCCTGTTCTAAGAACTGGCGATTCCCTGTGCCAGGCACTGCTCTAGGTGTGAAGAGCTTTAGCCTGAACAAGTCAGACCAAATTTCTACCATCAGAACACTTGTGCCCTAATGGGGAGAGAGGATGAGAAAAATGAATCATGCCATAGATACCATTACTCACTTCCTTAACTCAGTGTGGTAAGCAAGATGGTACCTGGGGACTCCCTCCTTCAGCAGATGTAGATATTATATCCTGCCCCTGTCCCTTCCCCTATAGAAGAAATTCAGGGACTGTCCAAGACTTCCTGCAAACACACTTAGGAACTTACCTCTCAAGGCCATTTTGCCCCCTGCTTCCTTCCCACTCCGAATGCTTGTTCTGTATACATTATATACTTACACACGTGTGCGCACACACACACATACAGCAGTGTGAAACTGACACCTTTGAAGCTGGTGGGGGCTCTCGGAGTAGCAAGGTCAAAGGTCTACCCCTACTCTGCGTTAACAGATTTGCCCCTGGACCTCATTGCCCCATCCTCCCTCCTTGTTCACTCTCTCTGCTTGTCAAAGCCTGTGGAGTTTATACTGCTACCCCAGTGGGTCCAGAAGGCTGACCGTGGTTATCAGCACACCTGGGGAACAGAGCATCAAGCCAGAATTAATCTTCTGCTGCAGGCAAAACCTGTCCTGGGCATGCTGCTTCCCTTGGGCTGCAGGACCCTCTGCACTGTGGTATCCCCTTTGATGACCTAGTGATTTGTGCAAAGAGAGCTCCCACTCCAGTTCTCCCTCTGCAGATTTCATCCCCTTATAGAACTCACTCCTTGACTTCTCCAGCCTTAGGATTTTATAGTTGGACTTGCTGGATTTTTAAAATGCTTGGGACCTATTAACCCTTTCCTTCTTGCCTATTTCTTCCTTTTGGAAAGACACTGTTTATCTTCAGCCTGTCCTATCATTGTATTTTGGGAACACATACCTTGTTTTATTTTACAGATTCATATACACCTGAGGGGACTTTGCCTTAAAATGAATCACACCTGACTCTCACACATATCTGACTTAGATGGCACTTAGTTGAAATGGGGTTAGAATTTAAAGTTGAAGCTGAAATCAGTTAAGACAGGGGGTTGCTGGAATGGAATGAATTTATTTTATGTCTGAAGACACAAATCTGGGGAGCCAGGGTGGAAGGTCTTAGACTGAATATTTGTGTCTCCTCAAATTAATGTGAAATTATCCCCTCTAATATGATAGTTTTAGGACGTATGGCTTTTGGGAGGAGATTAGATCATGCGGGTGGAACCCCCATGAATAAGATTAGTGCCCTGATAAAGGAGGCCTGAGGGAGTCTGCTTGGCCTTTCTGCTAGGTGAGGACACAGAAAGAAGAGGTCACTACAATGGGAGTGGGACCTGTTGTGCTTTGATCATAATCCCCTCAGCCTCCAGAATTTAAGAGTTAAATTTCTGTTTATAAATGAGTCTTTTGTATTTTGCTGTAATGTCCCCAAAGATATCTCCTTTTCCTGTTTTCTATCTCAGAAACAATATAGCTATACAATCAAGCAAGTCAGACACCTAGGAGTCCCTCTGGACCCATCTATAGCTCCATATTTAAATCCAGCATGAAATACCCTGATTTTACTCATGAGGAATTGCTTGAATTTTTGCTTTCTTCCAACTTCATAGCACTTTGTACACTTCTTTCGTCTTTTTCAGAACCACTACAGTAGGGTCTCTCTCCACCAATCCATCCTCCAGGACATACCCATCAGGGTGACTCCAAAACTGCACACATGTAACTCTGAATAAAATGCTTTCCACTCTTCGTGAGCATGACGGAGGTTCTGAACCTCACCAAACAGCCCAACAGTATCGGCCCTACCTCAGTAGCCTCATCTCATACTGTCTCCCTCACTCTCTCCATTTACCAACAACATTCTCTTCTCCTCTCTTTACCCAATTTCTCCTCATCTTTCAAATCTCAAGCCTAATACACTGAGTTCCTCTCCATATCTTTTGACAGTGCCACACATCTTTCCCTGATACAGTAGTGCATTTCCATTGTCTGTCTATAATTTTCCTCAGGGTTTGGCAAACTGAAGCCCACAGTCAAAACTGGTTCCATCATCCATTTTTGTAATAAAGTTTTATTGGAACACTCACGCGCCTACCTTTGTGTACCATCTAACTGTTCGTGCACTATTACAGCAGAGATGGGTAACTATGACAGGGACCAGAGGTCCACCACACCTGAAATCTTGGCCGTCTGACCTTTCACCAAAAATAATCTGCCGGTTTTACTTATTTGTTAAGTCTATTGTGCACACACTCAGTAATCCAGTGAAGACAAAGACTGTGTCAGTTTTCTCCACTGTAATATTTTAATGCCTTCTAAGCAGTGCCTGAAACTCAGCAAAAACTCCTTGAGTATTGATTGAATAAATGAAGAGTCAAGTATGCAATGCTGTCACATCACTTCCCACCTTTGGGCACTTTTTCAAGCAAACAGTCATGATGTCAGGAAGCAAGCAGGTAATTTCACATCTTATGCATTCCTTGCCTCTCTGGTAATTCCCATTCATTTTACTGCCTCTTTGGTAATTTCCACTCATTCCACAGCTGAGGTTCCTTGATAGCTGTGTGTTCTTCTGAAGAGGTAGTGAGCACTTGAGTAAATACAGCCTGCTTCTATGCCTGCAGTCTCATCATTGCAGGTAGAAAACACTGGGGAAAAGTTGCATCTGTTGTGAACATGTACATTTTTTTCTTGTCATTGGTCCATAAATAATACAGCATAACAGCTTTATGATACAGTATAACAGATTGTACATAGCATTTACAGTGTGTTAGATATTATAAGTAATTTAGAGACGATTCAAAGTATGCAGGAGAGTATGTGTATGTTCTATGCAAATACTGTTAGGTAAGGAATTTGAGCATTCTTAGATTTTGGAATCCATGCAGGTATGGATTCCCTTCACATATCTACGGAAAACTTTAATCTGACTAGACGGGGGTTATTAGTCAAAGTACGAGCAAAGTGATAGCATGCCAATAAGGAATTACCTTTGAAGACCCATCTTTCCCATGCACCATCGCACAGCCTGTGAGAGTAGCAGGGCTTTACTCTCATTTCATAGGGCAGATTGATGCTGTTTGGAGAAGCTCATTCACATCTACTGACTGCAAAGTCTCTTTTCTTTTAAACACGCCAATATTTCCAACATATATGCTCTGTCATGATTTTTAGGAGGGAAAGGAGATTCTGTGCTGAAAGGAGACTGGAAATGGTGCTTCCTCCAAAACCACTGTGGAGATTCTTCAAGAAAGAAACCTGTTCAACATTCCTAAAATGTATTTGGTCTCCAAGCATCTTTTCCCTGTGGAATACCTAGAAACCCTCTGCAGAGGCTGGCATTCTGTGGACCACACTGGAGAAACATATATTTTAAATAATCCAACTACCCGCTGTTATCAATGTTGTGCTAAACGAGATACAGCATCCATCCTGACTCTCTGCCCAGCCAGGACCACATTTATGTCACTGCCCCTCTAAAGAGGGGGATTTGAACGAGGGCATTGGATGATGTGTTTTCTTAACCTCTATTTCCATAAAATACCGTTAGATCCTGAATCATTACATTACTCCATTCTTTCACCCTAACTGATTTAAACTGTCTCAGATAAAATCAGTTTCACTGTCTGAGCAAAGTCATGCACCCACCATAGAAATGACAGAAATAATCCTCTTAAAAGACTGTTGCAGTCTGAAAGAGACCTTGGCTAGTTAGGTGTAATTTGGATATCAGATTCTCTCTCTCTCTCTTTCTCTCTCTCTCTCTCTCTCTCTCTCTCTGAGTTATGCCCCAGTAGGCATCTCATCAATCCTCCTTATTCAAAGGCAGCAACCACTTTGGCAACTGAGATGCATCCTCCTGCTGCTCTTGGTTGGTAACTGGAGTTATCGCTTAGACACGATGTACTTTGTTTCTTGCTCAGGCACAGCCTCTCATTCATCTTTCCACTGCCTATTTGAAGAATTCACCCTGAATTAAATTAAAGGCTTTTCAATTTTCATCTTGCAGATCTCTAACAGACTCATAGTTTTGATGACCTGCCATGGAGGTTGAGCTGAAGTCTAGGCCTCCATAAACTAAAGGGAAAGACAGGCAGGGATACGATGGTTCAGAGCCCTGTGATGAGTGCTATGCCATCACTAATGATGACTTCTAGAACACTGGAAGAAGTCTGACAGAAGACCCTGGTCATTGGAGACCCTCATGGAGTGAACATGAACATCACAGGGTCAATAAGGGTTTTCGGGGAAACAGAGCCACGGGCAGGAGGCAGCATCTGTGGGGAGCTAGTCAAAGGACTAGTGGGTAAGCTGAAGTGTCCAGACTCATTTTATGGATAATGGAAGCCAAGGAGGACTTTTAAGCAACATAACATGACTAAATCTAGGTTTAGGGTAAAAATTCAACCTGGAAAGATTATGAGAGAGAATTCCTCTTTTTTGTTTGAAAAAGAATTGTGACAAATCCTCACTGTCCTAAACTCATTCTCTTGGGTATCTAGTGGCAACCCCTAAAGTGCTGGTACAGTCTACAACCCAGAGGGCGCTCTGTGGTCTGCCGGAGGACACCCCTATTGCGGCCGTGCATGAGAACCACCCCTTCTGATGCTTGCAACCTGCCGCTGCCAGACCAGGGCAAAGAGCCAACGATGGAAAGAAACCCACTGTCCACGCCTGCCTGTCTCATCCTCCTCAGGGGCCCAGGCACCTCCGGCAGTGGTGAGGTGTGTCCAGGGCTTGGTGGCGCCCGTGGCAGCAGGAGGGGTCTGTACCAGGCGGCACTATCCTGGCGGTATGGCTTGGGACAGCAGCTCCGCAGGATGCCGGACAATACAGGGAAGGAAAAGGAGGGAATCCTCGACCTTGGGCTGGAGCCGGTGCAGACCACTGAACCCTGGGTGTCTCCACAGGTCTTAAGACATAAAAAATTCTTGGAAGCTGACAAGGCAGCAAGTGAAAACAAAAGATTCTATCTGGTAGGAAATAGGACAGAATGGAGAGAATTTGTTTTGTTTGGGGAGATAAAATAAGCAACAGACCACTGAACTAAGGTCAGGAGAGCATAGCAGCTGCCTGCAGAGTAATGGTGGAGGGAAGAGGAAGTGTGTTGGAGACAGGTACAAAGAAGCAGCTATTTAGAGGAAAATCATCAGACACCCAATATGGCTCCTCTGTTTCATATGAATAAACCAGCCAAACCCATCACAACAAAAATACCAGAGGCAGTTTCTTTGTGCAGATTCCTGTTGGGAGGCAAGACATCCCCAAGAAGTCATTCCAGTTCCCAAGTCTGTATCTGGTCTGGAAGTTAGAATTCCTCCTAAAAGGAGCCTCATGTAGAAATGCCGCCTTGCTTCTGGCAGCCTGGCCAATCATCTATACGACCATTAGTCCGCAGAGCCTTTTATCTTAAGGCAATTTGATCATGCTTGAAACCAACAAGCTTGGACCAACAGGGTTTCTACAAACTTTGGAAAAAGCTGTTCATACCAATTCAGCTTTGCTACCAGGAACTCATGAATGTTTCTTAAATTTACTGACCAGTTACCTAGATAATTGTGTGCCCCATCCATCTGGTTCACATCCAGGTAGCTTCAGAAGTGGCATGGCCTCCTCAACAGGCATGTATGTCCTTCCCCATTCCATCACACATGCCCTCTCCTGCAGAGCACTTTCCCAATAGGGGGGTCATGGCATGAAAAGAATCTAAAAATTAGACACTTTCACGGGGCAATTTTATAAAACCATCTGTATTAGTCACCTTTCCATCACTAACAAAATACCTGATGCAGGCTTACCACTTAAAGATAGACTCACTCTAGAAGCCCAAGTCCACAATTAGATAGCCCACAAATCTGGGCCTCAGGTGAGGATAACACAGCATGGCAGGAGCTTGTATGTCAAAGGGGTCAGTCACAGCTGTGGTCAGGCAGCAGAGATAGAGACAAGAGATGGGGACCTCACCATCCCTTTTGGGGGAGGGACTCTAATGACCCAAGAGGCCCCACTTTATAAAGGTCCACAACACATCCTAATACCACCAGCCCAGGAAGCCTATCTTTACCTATGAACCTTTGGGAGACTCTCATCCAAACCACAGCACCGTCTCCATTCTTACAACGCTGGCCATACAAAATGCACAGTACAATCTGTCTTATAGGTATAAACTTATGAAGCTGTTGCATGGGCAAATGATTCAGAGGATCAAAGCAGGTATCCACATCAGTCTTTGCTAAAGACAGAGTCACCTGACACAGAGTCATTTGAGGCTCTGAGTGGCAGGTCAGTATGCTGGTAAGAGAGCTAAAGACCTGACCTGCCACTAACAAGTTGTGCATAAATCCAGCTGATTTTTAAAAATATATGGACAGCTCTATTGAGATACAATTTTATACCATATGATTCACCCATTTAAAGTGAAAATTCAGTGATTTTTAGTATAGGCATAGCACTAAATGCTATCTAGTATTCCCCCAATGAAGCCATCTGACTTGAAACTTTGTGGTATTCCTGATTCAATCATTTTACTTGTTATAGGTCTCTTGAAATTTTTATTTCTTCACAAATTAGTTTTGAGAGAGAGAGTGTGTGTGTGTGTGTGTGTGTGTGTTTCTAGGAATTTGTCCAGTTAGGTAATCTAATTGGTTACCAGACAGTTGTTCATAGGATCCCTTTATAATTCTTATTTACTTCTACAAGATCTGTAATAATGTTCCAGTTTCATTTCTAATTTTATTTATTTGCAAGTTTTTTTATTTTTAAATGTAGTTTATAGCTTGCCAACTTTATTAATACTTTCAAAGAATCAACTTTTGGACTCTTTGAAATGTTCTGTTATTTCCTATTGTGTATTGTATTTATCTCTGATCTAATCTTTATTGTTTCTTTTTCTGCTAGTCTTGGGTTTGGTTAGGTTTTCTTTTCTCTGGTACCTTTAAGAATATAGTCAGATTATTTGTTTCAGGTTATTTTTAATGTATGCATTTATAGTTACACATTTCCATTTGAACACAGTCTTTACTGCATCCCACAAGTTTTGGTATGCTCTATTTTCATTTTCACTCGCCTCAAAGTATATTTTAATTTTCTTTATGATTTCTTCTTTGACAATTTAATGTTTAAACATGCTTAACTTCTACTTACGTAAATTTTCTAGTTTTCTTTCCGTTATTACTTCTAATTTCATTTCATTGTGGTTAGAAAGTGTACCTTTTATGACTTCAATATTTTTAAATTTACTGCCACATGTTACATGGTATAACCTATTTTCTATAATAAAGAATATCCCACGCACACTTGAAAAGAATGTGTATTCTGTTATTGGATAGAGTACTCTATATATGTCTCAGGTTTACTTAGTTTATGGTGTGATTCAGTTCCTTTATTTCTTCATTGATCCTCTTTGTAGATGTCCTACCACTATTGAAGTTTGCAGCTATTAATATAGAACTATTGATCAAGGTATGATATATATATGTATCAGCTTTCAAGATGAATGTAATTATTATGCATCGCAAGCATATAATAAATACCTTACTAAAGAAAACTATGTCTCTTTTCATTTCTGTCAATGTATTTTGGGATATATATGTATATATGTTTGTAATTTTTATTTCTTGATAAATTGAGCCTTTTTTTGGATGTCTAATGTCTTTGTTTGTGGCTTGATGGATAGAAGTCTATCTTATCAGTAATTAGTGTAGACACCCCAAGTTTCTTTTGGTCATTGTTTCCACAAGGTACCTTTTTCCATCCTCTTTCTTTCAATCTATTGCAGTTTTGCTTCTAAAGTGAGTCTCTTATAGAAAATATATATTTGAGAGATCATGGTTTTTCATCCACTTTTGTCAGTATCTTCCACCTGAAGCAGAAAGTTTAATGTGTTAGAATTTCACATAATTAAATGTAAGGAAGGAAAGAGTTATCGATACAAAAGTAGGTCTATCATGTTGCCATTTGTTTCCTCCATGTCTTATGCCATTTTATCCCTCATTTCCACCATTACTGTCTTTTTTTAGGTAACTATTTATAGTGAAGCAGTTTGATTCCTTGTTCACTTCTTTTCATAGATTTTTAGAGATTTTTTTTGATTACCAGGGGATTATAATTAACACCTAATAATTGATACTAACAATATCACACAAAAATTCTGCTCTGATTTCAATCACTTCCCATCTATTTTATTATTTTTACAAATTACATGTATACATATTGTGTACCCAGCCGAGGATTTACCTCAGTGGCATAAGTGCCTGCCTGGCAAGCACAAGGTCATGAGTTTGATCCCTGGTACCCCCCCACAAAAAACACCCATATTGTATGCACAATAACAGATTTGTAATTGCATTTATGCATTTTGTTTAAAATCATGTAGGAAGTTGAAAGTAAAATTATAAGCCAAAAGTATAATATGATGGTTTTTGTAGTTGCCTATGTAGTTACCTATGTCATTGCCTAAGATTTTTATTTCTTCATATGGCTTCAAGTTACTGTCCATTGTCCTCTCATTTCAGTCATGTTAGTCTTTCTTAGGGGGCAGGTCTATTACCAGTAAACTTGTTTAGGGACTGGGGATTTAGCTCAGTTGCACAGCATCTGTCTGGCAAGCATGAAGTTGTGAGTTTGATCCCTGGTATCACACACTAATAATAACAATAGACAACTCCCTTAGCATTTGTTTATCTGGGAGTATCTGTAATTTGCCCTTACTTCTGAAGATTAATTTTTCCAAATTTAGAATTCATAACTGACTGTCTTTTCCTTTCACATTTTAAATATGCCATCCCTCTGCCTGATGATTTCCTGTAGCTGGCTGCTAATCTTACCTGGGAGCCCTTAGATGTGATAGTTCTTTGCCTCCCTCTAATTTTAAAGATTTTCTCACTGTTTTGACTTTCAAAAATCATACAATGTGTCTAGTGCAGATCTACTTGAATAGATCATAGTGGAACATTTTTTAGTTTCTGGGATTTGTAGATTCATGTATTTTATTCAGTTTGGTAACTGGCTATTTGTTCTCCAAATATTCTTTTTTTTTTTTGGTACCGGGGATTGAACCCATGACCTTGCACTTGCCAGGCAGGCACTTAAGCCACTGAGCTAAATCCCTGGCTCTCCAAATATTCTTTCTGCCCCTTTCTTTCTCTATTTCTTTCTTGAATGCCAATAATACATATATCGCTTTAGTTTAGGGCATTCTGTAAGTCCCTTAAATCATATTCATCTTTTCTTAATCCCTTTTTCTTCTATTCTAAGGACAGCATAATCTCAATCTTTAAATTTACTGGTTCTTTTTGCTGTCTGATTAAATCTTCTGATGAAATCCTTCCAATAAATAGTTTATTCTATTTATTGTATATTATGGTTTGGATCTGAAATATTTTATAAAACCTCATGTTTTAAAAGGTTGGTCTTCAATGCAATAGTGTTCAGAGATAGGTCCTACTAGAAAGTGATTGAATAATAAGGATGCTAATCTCAACAGTGGATTAACCCTTCTATAGATCTATAATTTGGTGCATTTTTAACAGGTAGTGGAAACTAGAAAGTGGAGGCTGTTGGAGGAATTAAGTCACTGGGGACATGTCCCAAACAGGTACATCTTATTTCTGGAACCTTCCTCTTTCTCTGCTCCCAGGCTGCCATAAGGTAAGCAACACTGCTCCACTGTGTGTTGCTTAGCATAAAGTTTTACCTTTCAACAAATCCAAAGTGAAAATGTCAGGCAATCACAGACTAACCGCTCCAAAACTGTGATCCAAAATAAAGCTTTCACAACTTTAAGTTGACTTTTCTCAGGTATTGCATCATAGTGATGGACACAGTGATGGAGAATTTCTAGTTAGTTTTTCTAATTTCTCTATCAGTATTGATGTTCTCATTTGCCCTTATATCATCATCTTGTTTCTCATTAGTTCTTTGTCTATGTTTTCCTTTATCTGTCTAAGCATATTTGAAACAGATGACTCATATCTTTGTCCAATATGTCCAATGTTAGCTTCCCTCAAGTATAATTTCTGTGTATTTTATCCCTTTGAATAAAACACCCTTAATTATCTCTTCGTGTGTGTGACTTTTGGCTAAGAGCTGGGCATCTGCATATTATAATGTGGCAACTCTGGAAATAAAGTCATTCCCTTTCTCGAGGGCTTAATGTCATTGAGGACTGGAGTCATCAAAAGTTATACTTCATTGTCTTGGGTAGTCAGTGAAAGCTCTCTTCCTTTAATTTGTTTTCAGCTAGTATTTCAGTAGAGATTTCCTTGCATATCAGATCTAAATTTTTAAAAGCCAACTGATAAACCCTTTCCTAGTCTCTGTAGATTCACTCTATGCTGATGTACAAATTCAGTGTTTGCCAATATATTCACAATCCTGCCTTCCTTCTGTGTTCACACTGAGCCTATAAATCAGCAAGTGAAAGCTTAGGTTTTCTTAGCTTTTTTCTCTGTTTAGTTCCTACTTTTGGTATCATTTTGATTCCTGAATTTCCCAGTATTCATGGGTACTTCTGAGAGTTGTAAATTCACGAAGAAACTCCAACTTTCCTGCCCAGGATTTCTGTGGTTAGTTGTACATCCGTCTTATCTTCTATCCAGAAGTCACATTAATTGCCTTGCAGTGTTTTCAAGCAGTGACCATTGCTTCTCTACCTTGAGTGACTTCAGAATTGACCAAAAACATTGGCATACACCTTGTGCGCATTTCCACCCCCCCCAAAACCCTAGACATTTCAAGACAGACAAATAACATAATTCCCTCTCAGCAATGCAGGCTACTTCCTTCACGACCACCACTAAGCGGGAAAGGGTATAGAATAAGAGCAAATTAAAACGCCACAAAACTTTCCTATCATTTTTAAATTGTCTTTTCCCTGATTCAGCATTCTTTTGGTCACTGTAAACCTTTGACTATTTTCCAGAATTTTGACAATTTCTGCTTATTTTTCAACATTTCTATGGAAGAATAGACACTTCCAACTCTTTTGGGGGGGGGGAAACAGCTTTTTTTGGAACAGCTAATGGAGAGGGAAGAGTACAATGGTATTCAAGTCATCCAAAGACATACTAATGTCTCAAGCCAAGTGAGACCACTTCACGGGAACTGTGACACAATGCAGAGCCTATCACAGAGATCTTGGGCAATCAGACGCATGTGCCTAATTCTCACTGAAAAAAATCTAACCATGAGGGTCTGCATAAGCTTCTATAACTATAGTGGAAGCTGACTTTCACCTGTGAGTTTGTTAATAGCCCACAGCACATGAACAAGATTCCACAACGCTGCTGTTGGAGCAGAAGCCAAGAACAGGTCAAAGCATTTAGCTGATCCATGCAAGCATCTTCTTCTGAAATGGGTGTTCTCCAAAGAACCTAGGAATGCATTCATGTGAGGAAAAGCCAGAGTCAGAGCCTCTGGGGAGATGTCAGCGTCAAATGACAGCTACAGCAGGCAAATAAGGCCTTCCTGCCATCAACTCTTTCCTTTCCCAGCTCTAACTCCAGAGTAGGAAGAAAAGATGGAGAAACGTTTCTTTCCCTTGGGCTCAGTCCTAAATCTAAATCAGGACTGAGATAAGGTGGGCATGGGAGGACACTTTCAATAACATGAAAGCTTAAAGGTTTTTTTTTAAGTTCAAGCTAAACTTTCAATACTTGAATATGAACAGAAAAGCTCTGCAATTTGTCCACAATATCAGCTAAGGGCAATAAAGAAAACATCAGTAGATAAATGAAAATTGGGTCATTTCCTGCCTTGCATTTTCTTGAGTCAAGTCCGCTCTCTATATGTATGACATGAGCAACTGGACTGGAAGTCAGGGAAAAGAGAAACTATAAATCAGAAAACTTGGGACACGAACTCAATGGAAATTTTAGCACTGAACACAGGTGCATTTAAAACTTCAGGGTTGAAAGTGTTCTCATAGTCCTGATTTCACTGCTGTGCAATGGAAGGAGGAAGAGAGGGACGGATGCGTGTGTCCACAGTGTCCTGGGCACCTCTCCAGGGGGGGCCCCTCCTTACATTCAGGCCCAGGACTCTGGGAGGCCTGCTGCTGCTGGGATCTAGGGGGAGGGCGTGCCCGCCTGCAGTTTGTGTGGGAAACCATGTGTTCCTCGGTGGTTTCTTTAAACTTGGTGCCAGGGAAGCTTCAGCAAGTTGACTGTCCAAGCTGTGTTCTGTGTGAGACATCCCAACTCCAATATGCACCACAGAGTAAAGAAACCCGAGGAGAAGACAGGAAGTCCAAAGCTCCAGGCAGGAGTCACTCTTGTCCTCCTGTCTCAGGCTCCAGCCTCTTCCTTTCTCTTCCAAATGGACCCTGTTTAGGTTTCTCCTCACTGCACACACTGGTTCGTGTATTACTGGTAATAAAGTTGAAATAAGTTATTTATTGGCCACTTCAGAAAAATATTCTATGAATTTATTCTGAAGCAAAAAAGGAAGAAGGAGGAATAAATGTGGCATTGGCTTTTTGACTGTGGTTTTCATTTCCATAAACCTTAGATCACAAGAATGCATGAGATATTTACACAAATCTTTCCACAATTCCTGTGGCCTTTGGGGGCATAGCATTTGCATGACTTCACCACTGTGGCTGGTGTGTGCTTTCTCAGCAGCTTTGCTTGCGACAGGGAACAGCCCACACCAGGGCTGCAGTTATATGCATGTGCTGGGGTTGGGGAGAGGGGCACTGTCATTTCCCCTTCCTCCCTTCCTCCCTTCTTCCCTTCCTTCCTTCCTTGTCTTTTCTGTAACGAATTCAACATTGAAAAGCAACACACTTTTCTACATCGTAATATGATGAATCTTCTCGCTGTAAACACATACTCCTTCCTAGATCGTTACTTTGGGATATAACGCGAGAGGATGTTGACCAAGAGAAGCAAAATTTTATTCATCTGTGCCTGGAGGATACTCAAGGGCTGATCTGGCACCGATAAAAGGATCTTAGCAAAGAGCTGTCAGGCAAATGGGACCCACATTTCAGTTTCTTGAGTGAGTCAGATTTCTGCGGCTGTGACAGGTTCTCTAACAGCTGGGGGATGAAACAGCTGGAAGTGGACTCAGCCTGAGTGAGGCCATGGCTCCACACTCCACACATGCACGGTACACCCAGGGGCTTCTCAACCCGAGAGCCACTGACAGTCACTGCAAGGATCACCTGTGTGGAAAACCTCAGGCACCAGCTCTGTGCTCCCACATAAGGAGCAAGTCGCCTGTGCTCACCGTGGGCACCAAGCCATTCGATGTCCTAGTGAAATACAAATGAATCACTGGCCATCCAGACACCACCCCAGCTTTTCTCACATTAGTCACCAGATTTCTTATTTCTCTGATTTTGCCTTATTGCCCACTAAGTATGTTGACATTATGATCATCACTTCAAACGATGGGGAGGCGCTTTTGGGAAAACATCCGACCATTTAATTCCTCTCTCATTCTTCTTTTTCCATACCTGAGAGGCAGTGTAGCCAGGTACCAGTTCCTTGATGCTAAATTTTGGCCAGCTCCCTATCCTCTCCATGCCTCAGTTGTCTTATCTGGCAAAAGGAGCCCATCTCTTCCTCACAAGAGCGTTAGGAGTGAAATGCCATATCTGGAGCAACATCTGGGACCTAGAGTATGTCTCCGTAAGTGGAACTAGTCGAATCGAAAGCACACTGGTCGAATCTGAGAACAACGGTCTTCTAATGCAGCTGCAGAACCCTTGATTCACCTGGTACACCTGCAGCACCCAGGAGCCCCTGAGTAGCAGCCACAGGCCCAGCAGCCGGGCCACCCCAGAGAGCAGCAAGGTCCCAACCCAAGTTAAACAGAAGAACGCTTTCTTTTCACTAGCTGGTACACTGGGAATTAGCCAGACTGACTTGCAGCCCACAGGGGGCTTCAGTGACTGCAGGAATCAAGCCCCAAGTGTCAGCTTGTGGGGTGAGAGGACAGGTTATATACAGTGGGAGAGCAGACGGCCCAAGAGCTCACCAGCACGTGTCTTCCCACCCTTCTCTAGGTTCTTTCCAGCCTTTATGAGGGAACTTTAGCTTATTGTTATGCAGGTTTAGCAAGAAGCAGTATTACTTTCACTATTTACAAATTAGTCTAAAGAAAACACTTTTGGCCAGGAATATAACTCAGGGACACAAGTGCCTGCCTCGCAAGTGTGAGGTTGTGAGTTTGATCCCTGGCACAAAAAAAAAAAAAAAGAAAGAAAGAAATAAACAAGAGGGAGAGAGAAAAAGAAACAAAACACTCAACTCCATTTAGTATTTAAATGGGAATGTGAGGGCTGTGTTCCCTCTTGGAGGGCTCTGGCCCAGGCCACGACTGTGTGCTGCCAGCACCACAGGGACAGCGGTCCAGGTACTCTGTGAAGGCCCATCTTTCCCCACTGACGCAGGGACGCATTTGTCTGAGTAGATGCAAAAACCTTGCCTGCCGTGCAAGGCATTGCCAGCATTTCCGTTCCATACCTGTTCCCCTTTAGGAGATCAAGGCTAGAATATTTAAAAATTCAAAACCTTTTTAAATTTCAGGATTCTGCACTGTGCTTCTTAATTTTACCAGGAAATGAGGGTGTAGATAGAGAACATTTCCCCAAGGTGGTAAAAAGCCTGTCATGGTTTTTTTTTAAGTCAAAGTATCTAGTTTGTATAACAGTCTTGGTCACCAGCCTATAGCAGTAGCAAGAGGCAGTGGAACCTCCAGGAAGTGGGACCTACTGGAAGGAAGTTGAGTCTTTAAGAATGCATCCACATAAAAGGTATTAAAGTTCCACTTCCTTCTTGTTGCTTTTTGCTTCCTAGCCCCATGAGGTGAACAGGCTTCCTTTGCCACCTGTTCCTATCATAATGCACTCTGACATTAGGCCCAAAGCAACAGGCCAAGTAACCATGGACTGAATCCTCTGAAATCATAAGACAAAACAAATTCTTCCCTTTTGCATTGTTCATCTTAGGTTTTGTTTGGTTTTGTTTCGTTTTTCCACAATGACAGAAACCTGGCACATACTAAGTGCAGATTCAGGCTATTACTTAGCCTATCCTGGGGAGCAGCTGAGCACCTATAAAAGAGTCATGAGCCATAAGTGGAAGAAACCTCAAGGAAAGGAGCAAGGTCACTAAGGATACACTGACTGAGGAAAGCCAAAGAACTGGCTGATTTCTTCTTTCCGTCCTATTTCTATTTACTATAAGGCAGCTGAGGCTGGCAAGGTCCTGGATTTGTTCAGTGACAGCTTAATCATGGCTACCTACCTCAAAGGAACACCAACATCTGAATTCAGACAAAATTGGAAGAACCTCTCCTTCAAACCAAGAAAATACAAAATAATACCACCCACCAATATAAAAACTGCAGCTGAAAGGGGAGGGGAGGGATCAGTTCATTGGAACACTCAACCGTAACTACCAACTTTCTTATGGATCTACTTCTAATCTCACGCCTATAATTCCAGCTCACTGCATTGTCAAACTATATTTCTTCTTCCATAGCCTCCTTCAGTCTCTTTATATTCTGGTAAGTACAATGATATACTGTCAATGGACCGAAGCCTCAGACCATTATTCACTCCCACACAATAGTGTGGTCTCTGCGAAGGGGTCTGGAGAACACAGCCTTCACTCAGAGCATCTCTTTTAGGACAAATTTTTTTTTTTTTAATCGGTACCAGGAATCGAACTCACGACTGCCTGCTTGCAAGGCAGGCGCTTATGCCGCTGAGCTAAATCCCCAGCCCCAAATGGTCTTATTTCAACTTATTTCAGGTGAATCACATATTTCTAAGTACTGCTGAGTAGAGGGACCCTGAAACTAAGGTCACACCTCTGGGCCATCGTCATTGTGAGGTTAATACAGCGAGAATGATCACCAGACAGACTCCCATGGAGGTGGCTGGCTCTGGGGACTGCCTCACCTCATCCCACTTTCTGGGCTTTAGGGTTTCCACTTACCAAGGGGAGTGGGCTGCCTGATCGCTGAAGATACTTCATCCCCACACATCTAAGAAAATCCTACGAGCTTTACAAGCAGAGCTGCCACACCTGCAGGTATTTCCTTGGGCGACACTGGGAACTAAAGTCTCAGAATAGGAACTCTAATTGTTACGTACAAGAAGAAATAAAGGAGGGAGGAAATTCTGGTGTCCTCGGAGACACAAATATGTTTCTCTAAATCCCATCCCTGACTGTCATTCAAAAATGATTACTCCTTCTTTGTCTTTGCGTATAATCTAACTACACCTTCACTTAGAGGTTCTAGGCTTAAAAGTAGCTTATAGAAGGTCAGCAGACATGTTTCATAGACCCAGGTAGCAACTAGAAGCATAAATCCTGGTAAGAAAGCAAGACACAGCCCAACAGATAACTCTAAGGCTGTTATTACTAGTTGTTTCCACTGCGCCCTCATCCTAGGATGAATGAGCTAAACAATGTACCCTGAAATGACTTGCAAGACCAGATCTTCCAAACAGCTTCTTCATTCTTTACACACAGATGTCAGTTTGTAGGTGTCAGTTTGGTGTTGCCTGTGACAACCAAGTTTTCAAACATCACATTTCTGTGCTTTCTGAGCCATTATTTCTTCACAGTATTAGTTCCCTTCAACTGCAGGTAGCAAAAATCTACTCTCAACAATGGAAATTATATGGAAAATGTACTGGAAAGGTATCGAGTAGCTCATAGAATCTAAAGAGAACATGAAACAGAAGGTTGTGTTTCTTAGTTTATGAAACTATGCTGTCCCTTGTACCCAAATCAAGAAGCAAAGTGGAAGCTATTTCTGGTGTACATCCATAATGAGATGCACAAACACTAACTAAATCCTTCTCTCTACACCTGGACATACATTTTTTAATGGCAAAGCTTTTGATCTGTACCATGTGCGGCCAGCCTGTTATGTCCATAAGTTTGGCATCTGCAGATTGAAAATCCAAATTTGTGCCTGTACTGAACGTGTAC
Source organism: Dolichotis patagonum (assembly GCA_004027295.1). NCBI lineage: Eukaryota > Metazoa > Chordata > Mammalia > Rodentia > Caviidae > Dolichotis > Dolichotis patagonum. The sequence continues at coordinate 30,767 of PVJX010007364.1, read as the reverse complement.
AGATTTTTCTCTCTTGTCATTCTCTAATAGCACAGTATAATAAATTTTTTGTGTGGTGCCAAGGATCAAACCCTGGAGTAAGTATTTACATAGCATACATTTTATTAGGTATTATAAGTAATCTACACATGAGTTAAAGTATGTGGGAGGATGTGCATAGATGTTATACAAATATTATGCCATTTACACAAGGGACTTGAGCATCATCAGATTTTGGCATCCAAAGGGGTCCTGGGAGCCATCCCTCATGGCCACTGAAGGACAACTCTATGTTCACAGCATATGCAACATCAGTATACGTAAGAGCTTTGGTAAATCACACATTGCAAAAAGTAAAACAGCACCTAAGGCAATTCTCCTCTGTCTCTTTCCTGCTTTGCTCATTAGCCATGAAAGCTATACTGTGAGACCACAGCATTCTCAACCATGGAAGTGTCAGTACTAAAGAATATCCGCTATGATGTTTCTAACCATGTACAGACACATGTTAGAGACATAACAGGTCCTTCACTAGTCTTGACCAGTGACGAATGCAGTCAGATGGTTCCACTGTGCAGAGAGCTTCCAGGACAACTAACTCATAAGGGAAATATGTACAATGGTACCTTCATGTTCACAAAACATTGGTCTCAGGACTCTCACAGATACCAAACTCCAGGGATGCTCAAGTCCCTTATAGAAAATGCTGTAGTATTTGTGTATAACCTAAGATACATTCGCTAATGTGCTTTAAGTTACCTCTAAATTACTTGTAATACTTTGCACGATATCTATACATACCTCTCATTGATTCTGCATAATGTTTGGCATGGTCAATTCAAGCTGTATTTTTTGAAGCTTTCTGAAATATTTATTCTGAATATTTTTAATCCTCAGTTGATTGAATCCACAGATGTGGAACCCACAGATACAAAGGGCTGACTGTAGCAAGAAACACCAGGACATCCTTGATGGGTTATCAGTGCTGCGGAAGTGGGTATGCAGGCAAGGGTGTACACAGAGGGGAACCCAGCAGCCTGGCAGCCCACACTGAGTCAGTGCAGAAGCTAGCCCAAGAAGCTATTAGTGATTTTTAAGAAGTAAAATATCTACCCTTGAAATACATTCAACCTCAAGCAACTTATTTGGGGATTTGTGGGATGCTATGTGGCTTCCACATGCAATTTGTGTGAGGACCCCTAAAGAACTGTACCCTGTTTTTCATGCCACTTTCTGGGCCCTAGGAGGCTCCTTTCTACAAGAGACCACCTGGACAGCCACTAAGGACTGTGGTCAGCCCAAAGATGGCCCAGGGACAGGCCCACTGGGTGGAACCTTCCTTCACTAGCCCCTGATCTTGGTTCTACTGCCTATAGGGGAACCATGAAGAAATGAATCCACCACCATCCAGGAGCCTGCCTTGCCTGCAGACTTTGAGAGATGTGAGGAACACTTTTCCTTACCATTAAAGGAAGTGAGACTTCCAGGTGCTTGCATGCAAAAGCATCTTCAAAAGTCTGCCTTCAAAAGTCCTCCTATAACAAAAGAGGTTTTACTATAAGCAGCAAGAAGGACCTGCTCTGTCACTACTAAGCTAGTAAGGGCTTGGTTTCCTCTTCCCCAAGATGAGGAGCTCAGCTCTACGTGCACAGTCCCTGTGATCAGTCTTACACTCACAGGCTCTTATACAGAATGTCATACTCCTGCATCCCAGCCTTTTACTGCCTTTCTGTTTACAAAAGCAAAAGGAGAACTCAGGAAATATACAGCAGAAAGGGCTAGAGAAGAAGTTGCATTACTCAGTTAGGTTTTAAAACCTAAGCAAATTCCTAGACATTTCTACCATTTCCCCCTTTTAGTCCTTGGATTACTGCTTTTACAGACTGGTTCATTCTAGTTTCATTCTGATATTTGAATGGAGTCTTTCCCTCTAGCTCACCTAAACTGAAGTCTTTTGCCCCTGGGAATCCCAGATGCAATCATACTTGAATTCCTATTGAAAATACCCTCAGTGTGGAGATGGGTCTTTCCAACTCAAAGTAGCTCTGTTCTGACCATAATGTTGCTGTCTCCTTCTTCTGTTAATAATGTCCACTTGGGGCTGGGGATTTAGCTCAGTGGCTTAAGTGTCTGCCTGGCAAGCACAAGGTTGTGAGTTCAATCCCCGGTACCCCCCCCAAAAAAAGTTAAAAAAAATAATAATGTTCACTCAGTGTGCTTATAGCTCTATAACCCCCTCAGAAAGTCTTTGCTCTTCACATCAATAATCCTAGCAATGACTCACTATGTGAACTTCATGTGCCCCTCAATGAACCATCAGCTCATACCCACTCACTGCTTGCCTCTTTTTGGCCGGTATGCTGGGTAGTCACTGTGGAGTGAGTGTAACAAGACACAGAATGCCGGCCCTGTCCCTAGGGACCCCACAGTGGAGCAGGGTGCCAACTAAACTCAATATTATGCAGTCTCGGGCAGTGGAAGGGAAAGATGGAAGAGATCTAAATAAAATGCTGTGAGAGTTAGAGAAAGAGAGAAGATTTTCATCTGAGGGAGATCCAACTAAAACTTGCACGGACAACACGGAATTCAAGCTTGGTTTTAGAGGATGGAGAGTTTGCGTTGCGAAGGGGAGGGCACTGTCAACAAAGAGACAAAAGGCAGAGTCAGGAACAGAATGGCAGGAAAGGTGGGGTACACTCCGGAAGAGGCATTTAACACAGTGTGGCCATGAAGACAGGAAGCAGGGTAAAGGAAGATATGTTGGAAGCCAAGTTGGGCCCAGGTGGTGAAGAGATTTGGATACTTCATTTAAAAAAATAATGATAAACCAATCCTGTCGCTGATCAAGAATCATATTTCTACCTCAGTAGTTATCACACTATATTTTAATACCTCTTTCAGTGTAGGTGCCACTACATAGATGGTGATGGCCATAAGGATCTCCTTTATACTTTGTCACCTCAGCATTTAGCCTAGCATGTGATGCACAGAATATGCTCAATATGTTTATTGAATGAATAATTGAATTCATAAGATCTGTACTTTTTGAACAGTAATTAGTGGAGTAGAGAGAGAAGAACCAAAGTTGCAGGGATCGGGGTTGAAGAAACTAGAAAACTCAGAGCCATGATCCCAGAGGAGCATAGTGAAGGTGAATGAGAAGAAGAACAGACTAGAAAGATTGTGGAGGAGAAACCAATAGGTCTTGATCAAGAAAGAGATAAACAAGAGTAGAAAATGGAAGTGAGAGCACGTGTTTGCTCACAAGATTCAAGGGGTATAAAAGTGCCGGACATCAGCTTAAAACTCCGGTCACCATCATGACAGGGATGTCATTGTTTTAGTTTTTTCCACTACTGTATTCCCATAGCAAAAACAAAGACTAGCAAGCTCGTCACATTTCTGAACCATTTTTAAGTGAACATGTTGCATCTCAGGTCATAGCAATTCAACCGTTTATCAATGTCTGATTTAGTAAGAATTATGGGCCTAATGTTTAACACTGAAAGTTTACAATTTGGAGTCATCTGCAAGAAGGCAGTTGGCGGAGATGAAGATTTGCACCCATCTGCAGCTAGAAGGTACAAAGTAGAGGAAAAATGCAGAAGTGCTTTGCAGTTACAGAGAGTAAGAACAGAGCCTGACCGCACAACTTTGTCCAGTACAGTAAGTCCCCAATTTATGAACGAGTTCTGGTCCAGGAGAATGTTTGCAAATCAGATTCATTCATAATCTGACAAAGTGACCGTATGCCTGTGAATCTTACACAGCACACACACTAAAGTTCATAACTCAAATGTTCCTAATTCGGGGATTTACTGTATTCTAAGAATTTAAAGAGAATAAGGGGATAAGGATGAAGATTTGGTCCCTGAATTTGACAAATGAGGTGGCGGGGGGGGGGGTCTTTGATTCTTCACAAAAGTATTTTAGAACTTTTGGTCCCGAAGATGTCTCATTATTCCTAGCCAGACACCACAATATAGAAGTGTGAGCTTAAGGCACAAATTACATTTGCATATAGAAATAAATATCTCTGTCTATCTTCAGGGATAGGAGTCAACCAAAATGTATTCGCTTTAAGGGAAGAATTAGGATTTTTTTGCAAGCGGGTAGGTGGCTCTGTCTGGATCTGATGGTGGAAACTTCCACTGGAACACATTTGGTCAGAGCAAGTGGAAGGTTCTCTGTTAAGTGTAACCTAGTTTCACAAAACGCCCCTGCGCTACGCAGAAGGCAGTTCCACCAGAGGGCTGTCTCTCCTGAGAGTGGATCTTCCCTGAAATTTAAATGGCCTCAGCCTCCAGGCACTCAAGAATAAGGTGAGGTTCCCAGGGGCGTAGGAATTTGGGGTGATTCAGGGCATCCACCTCTTTGGGTTGATGAAGAGCATAGCGGAAGCCCCAGATGACACTGAAATCAGTCCAGGCTGACTATAATCCTTCAAGAAAGAATCTACTCTCTCGCCTGGATGCTGCCACTCGAAAAAGCCCTTCCTGCGTCTCCAAACACAGCCACAATGCTCCTAATCCTTTCCTGTGCCACTCCACGAGCACAGGCACGTTTGCTAAAAACATGGCTAGAGCGTCCTTCTCGAATAAAAGCTCCAGCGTTATTAATACACCAGAACACCAGCTATCGTAGAAAGCTAAGCAAAGGGGAAATTCAACTCCTTCAAAGAACAGCCAGAATTTAGAACGTGCTGGTGAACATCAGATGACTTCTCTCTGTAAGTCTTTGGAGAAGCTGTTATCTTTCACCTGGTAAGGAAGAAGCACTCAGTGTGAAAGGCCTTAAAGCTAAAACATATGCTTAATGGCACCCCCAGGCAGCCCACAGAACTCTAGAGGCGGGAAATTGAGAGAAATCAGATCTGGGGCTTCAGGGGGATGTTAGCGGATTTGTTGAAAGGGATCAGAAACAGTTTGCATGAGAGTGTAGCAACATTTTATTGGAATCATCACGCCAACCGAGGGGTGGGGAGCAGGTCCGTCACTGTGGCGCTGTGCTGGGGACACCGGGCCCTGGGATTCTTCCCTAATCCCCAGGCGCGCAGGCACAGCCCCTCGCTCAGGAAAGCGCCCCCGTGAGCGCAGAGCCGCCTCCATAAATCTCCCTTAGAGCGGCCTGAGCGCGCTGGAGGACAGGGCGGCCAGAACCGGCCTCATCCTGCAAGCGCCGCAGAGACCGCAGCTTCCCCAGGCCCGCGGAGAGGGGGCGCCTGGGCGGAGGGCGGAGGGCGGAGGGCCGGGGTCCGCGCCCCGAAAAGCAGTGGCCAGAGCCCCCCCAGCCGGCCTGGGAGCCGCTTTGAAAGGACCTCATAAAAGTGCCATTTGTTGGGAGCCCGGAGGAAGTGGAGGCAGCTTTGGCACACGTGGCCGCGGTGCTAAATTAACTGTTAACACAAATAATCAAAGTGCAGGACCCATCGAGCGGCTGGCGCCAGCGAAGCGCGGGGGCGGCGGCGGCAGGTGGAGGCCGGGGGGGGGGGGTGCCCGGGGGACCCGGACTCCAGGCAGGGGCGGGGCGGGGCCGGCGGAGGCTGCGCGCTCGCGGCTGCGGGGACCGCCCCGGAGCCCCAGGGCGGGGCGCTGTCCGCGCGTACTGCGCCTGCGCACGGAGGCTTTGCTGCTCAGGGGTGAGTGGGGCGCGCTGCTATCTACCTCGGGCTGGAAGTGGGCTGCTGAAGAAGCAAAAAAAAAAAAGTCAAATCTGAGGTCCAAGCCATCGTAGCTCTAGAGAACCAGGCCTCAGGCTGTCCGTAATTGGGATCCAGTGACCGCCTGGGGACACTGGCCTGGGAAAACACCCGCAGAAATGCCACTAGAAACGAATTTCGGGTACATCTTCTGTGTTCCAAGCAACAGAAAGTTTGGGACACTGTCACAGACGCGTTTCTCAGCCTGGCTCTGTGTGCTGTGTACCTGAGACCATCAGTTTCAGTTTGTGAAAGGAGAAGAGTAGATGGGCCAAAGCCTGGCTGCTCAGTGAGGGCCCCTCACAGGCGGGACGGCGCGGCTGCTTGGGGGTCTGGCAAAGCTGACCACACATCCGCCCCAGGTGACCTCTACTTTGCCACCAAGTAGGAGAGGGTAAAGCGGACTTACACCTGTGAGCTGAGCGAGGAGAGCCAAGTACGGTGATGGCACCTGTTTTAGAGTGCCCTTCATGGCACCCTGGGATTCGAAGGTGCTTCCTGCAGAGAATTGTAGAGAAGATTCCTAAATGCCAACTGATACCTGTTCTGGAGTAAGGTGTTTTCATCCAGGTGAACCTCCAAAAAAGCAAAACAAGGCCGAATCAGATTTAGGCTGGCAATTAAACTGTAAAGGAATAAAGCAAAATAGAGAAGCCATCCAGCAAAACACAGGAGCCCACAAACTCGTGAGGACACCACCCCACAAAGCCACAGCAAACACATATTTAACCAAAGCACCAGATTCTACAGACTGAACCACTAACAAAGCAAACTGAGCAGCTGACATAATTAAGTTTTTAAAGTTTTTTTTATTAATTGGGTTTAATGGTTAGTGTATTTGTGTCTAACACATGGTTTATACAGGCCCCACCAATTAATCATCACATCCTCCCTTTAGAAAGGATTAAAATCATTGAAAAAAACCTAGGAGGTGCTACTTTGGTCCCCCTGGAAGATCTTCATAGGAAAAGAAAGCTGCTGAATTGCATCGGCCACAGTTGCCCTGAGTCAGCTGTGGTCACAGGTACCACAGTGGTAGCTGAGGACCCAAAAGCCAAGCTAGCTCAGGTGGTTTGAATCCGAGGTTATAACTGGAACCACATTCTTTTGGCCAACCCACAAGGAGACGATTGAGGAAGGCCACCGGGTTCCTTATTCTTCTGTATTAATTCGTTCATTCATTCATTCATTCATTCAACAAATATGTATTGAGCATCTATTATTTGCCTGGGTCAGGAGCCAGGAACCAAGAGGGAAAAGCAAACAGCTGGGGTTCACAAAGGCAGTCAGCCAGGCTTCTCTGAAGACAGGAGAGAAACGTGGAAAGAAGCACTTTGTAAGTGACAAGCGACCACAGACTGTGACTGTTGAGAGTGCTGACACCCACATGGAAAAGGACAGGGAGATGGGTTCCTTACAACAAGCCTTCGAATAGTGACAGGTATACAGCCAGAAACACGGGGAGCAGGGGCAGCATGAGGAGTGCTGGCTCTATGCAGCCACTGCATGAGGCTCTTTGCTGGGTTGTGAGCTCACTTAAATTGCTGTAGGCACAAGCTGTGTTGTCTTCCGCATTTTACAGATGAGAAAGATGAAGTTGAAAGTAAGGACATTCCTCAGGCTTCACTGGAATGGAACAAAATCTAGCATCAAAATAGTATTAGGTCTTGCGGTTTTTTAAAGCTTGTTTTCTTCACCGCTATGACCAAATATATAAGACAAAAAAGGGATATAGCTCTAATCCTTGCACAGTATGGAGTGCATGACGATGGTGGTACAGTATATAAATCTGGGGTCTAGTCCAGGGCACATGGTGAAGACTGACTCAGTTGGGAGGGGAGTGCAGGTCACTCACTATTCTGGATCTGTGTAGAAAGCCACATCCCCTGTGTCCTATTACCTAAGGCAAGTTATGATATTAATATAGACAGTGCTGAAAATTCACCATGCCTCCTACATTGCTACCTCAAGGGGAACTGTAATGCAGTTCCCCTTCTGGAAAGGAAGAAAGCAGAACTTCAAAGCCTGCACATTTCACATAGTTAAGAGCTGAGATTTGGAACCTGGGGCGGTAGACTTCCAAAGGCTGTACTTCGACTTGCACAACTGCTCTGCAAAATGCAGCAATTAAGAACCAGAAGTCTCTCTTCCAGCTCTAATGCATAATAATCCCAGGGTTTTAAAAAAAAAGCTACAAACTCAGTTTCTTGTTTTTTAAAATGTCATTAAACTAGGTCAGGTAAACAGAGTGATACTTGCACTAGACTCAGCCAACTCTGAAGATTCACAAAGGAACATATGAGCTAGTTTGGAAACGGGCCAAGTTATCCAGAAATGTGCCTTCTCTGATGGTGCTAGCTCGCCTTAGGCAGGCAGACAGCCCTACATGGCTGCTCATCAGCTGCCCAGTGTCTCCTAGGAGCAGCAGAAATGGGGCCGCACTTTGGTACCACCACTGAGGTCACTTCTCTCAAGCCAGAGTGGAGAGGTCATGCAGCCATATTGTTGCTACACGGTGGGTCCAGCTGATGGACCCCAGGCATTTGTGTATGATGGGCAAAGAATTGCAAAGCATATACCTGATGGCAAGCAAAAAGCAGCCACATTCATTGAAGATCATGGAAGACAGAAAAATATGGCATGGATAGAAAAGTGGTGCTGAGATGACAGGACAGTAAAAAGCATTGTATTGCACACAGATAAATCAGGCTTTCTGAATTTAAAGTATATCCACCCCAGACTGGATGCCTCCCATTGACAGGAATGATGGACAGGGTACCGAGTCACCTCAGGGGCTCTCAGCATATATGCCTGTTCCAGAATTTGCTCTGATCTTCATTATATGGACTGAGATGCAGTACATATACGCGAACCCTTAATAAACTTTGAGTAGGATAAAGGTGAGTGAAGGTCAGATGTGGAGATGTAACATATGCTCTAACCTAGAGTTTCAGAGATTTACAATGGTTTTCTTATTTTCTACCTCTCTTAGGACAGTGGAAGGAGAAATGGCTGGGAGTGCTATCCAAACTCAGATGGTGGATGGGAGTGATTTCCTCATAATACATAACATCATATACATGCTATTAATATTCTGGCTGCACTAATATCATCCATTTCAATAGTCAGCCCATGCTGTGGCTTGCATATGGATAGTATCCCCCAGGGGTCAATTTGCTCAAGCCTTGATCTCCAGGCTAATGTATTGGAAGGTGCTTTAACCTTTGAGAGAGAGAGTCTTGTGGGCGGTACTTAGGTTTTTGGGAGTGTGTGCCAAAGAACATTCTGGGACCCAGTCATTTCCTCTTGCTCCACTTTCTGATTCATGAGATGAGCTGTTTGACCTTCCATGTATTCCCGGCATACGCTTCTCTCATGAGAAACGCAATGCCCTGAGACCATCTGACCTTGGTCCAAAACCTCCATAACTTTGAGCAAAATAAATCTTTCCTCTTTGTAAGTTAACTGCCTCAGGTAGCTCATTTTCATAACACAAAGCTAACTAATGCAGCCCACTTCTGTGGAGAGGGTGGGCTTGTTCCATTTAGGGTACCATCCACTTTACAGTGAGTTATTCTGGGGAACTGATTGAAGTCATCTCAGGCACTACCTGTGGGGCTAGAAACAATGAAAGAAATCAGCCTGCCTTGCTCCCTGCCACCTGGGTACCCCAAGTTCCAGCAACTCTGGGACAGTCCACCCAAGCAGCAGTTCTCTTGACACCCAGTGCCTCTTCTCTCCATCACCCTCAGCTGAGTCCATCTTGGCTGCTGAGGGGAGCAGGGCGGCAGCTCTGGAAGCCTCTCCCAGGCATAGCCAGCTCTGTGCTGAATCTAAAGACCACATCCCCCAGGAGAGCTGTGAGTAAAATGATAAACAGCAAAATTTCTCTGTATCTACAATTATTCATAAGTAGAAGAGATCTCTAGAGGTAGAATTTTATATGCCAGTAGAGGCAAAAGTATCTCTCTGCTGTCTGAGGGACGGTTTACTGTTGGGTGCAATCATAAGACTATAAATTCCCACCACAGTTAGACCAGAGTGGTGCAGTGGACAGGGGGTCCCATACCAGACTACAAACCTGTAACTATGTCCTTGGCAGGACTCAGCCCCGCCTAGCACCTGACACCCAGCCTACTATGCCTACAGGACTTAAAGTGGGATTCACCTAGCTCCTGTGCAGGTGTGCTGAAGTGTGCCCAAGTGAGCAGAGAGATTCTTTTAGAAACAGCAGCCACTGTTTCCTCTTTCTGATCACAGGGGCACACTGCAATCAGATTCCAAGGCAGGTCTGAAATCTCAGTGTCTCTAAGGTAGTTAATGCATCTTACTAGTGTGACACTCAGTGGCACTGACTCCCAGAGTCAAGCAAATGAATCACAGCCTTTGCTGCATGTGCAACTCTGGCCCAGAGGGAAGAACCCCAGTCCTGAGCCGCAGAAGAGGTGCCTCTGTCCTGGTGGCACCTGTTCCACCCAAAACTCTGCCTACTCACCCACCCTCCCAGTGCCCTTCTCCACCCCTTTCCTCAGTGTCTTTGGAAAAGCGCCTCTCACTGTTGACATCCAGATGTCCTGCGTCATCGCTGAGCTAAGCTCCCCAGATGGCCCGTGGGTCAATGCTCGTTGCCCCTTCTCCAGAGACCTCCAAGTATGGCTCTATCACTTGGCCTGAGCCTTCACCATTGAACTTTCAGCCTGTCACACTCAACATGTGTCTCTTGACAGGGCCATGGGGCTTCCACGGCGTGGTCCATAGTTTCCTGTGTTGACTACATGCTCACAGTTTTCTGGGTCAACTCTCTAAGGAAAGACTAGCACATCTGCTCCTTGGTAACACTGAAAAGTTCAAGAGTAGGCTCTGTGCTGTGAACAAAATTGTAAACAGCAAAAGGCAGCTGGTATTAATGGAAATACCAATCTGTCCTTGTAGAATGAACCCAAGATACAGTCAACCAGTAACACCTGATTTCTTCATGGACCTTAAAACTCAGAGACAGGGATAAGAGTGTAACTCACTGGTAGAACCCTTGTCTAGCATATGTGAGACCCTGGGCTCAATTTCCAGCACCCCAAAAGAAAAAGAGAGGTCAGACATAGCACTCTAATTTTAAAATGATAAAATTAAGAATAGTTTTCTTGCAAGTAAAATCTGTATCTTATTTACCTTCAGTCCTTTGTAGAAGCATGATTGGCACCCATTAAATACTGAATCAGTGCATGAATAGCTTTTTAGAGGAGTTGTAAAGAAGAAAAAATAATATAGGTTAAGGCATTAGATTCCTCCAAAAAATATATATTATATATACATTGGTTTTTAAAATAATATTTCTACTAAGTGAGATACCACAACAAATCTCCACAAAGTCTCACCTACCCTGCTCCTGAAGCGTTAAACATTACCCTGAGGATGACAATGGTTCTCACAAGACCCTTTACAAGTGCCCTCTGTCCCCTTCCTCTGGGAGGATCATCCCCAGCACACAGCATGGCATTTCCCCTCCAGGCTTCTGTTTCTATCCAAGTGAAAACTTTGGGGTCAGCTAAATTTGACACCTCTTACACCTCCTGTGAAATTTCAAAGGTTCAAAGACTACTGGAATTTAAGAGGAAAAGCTTTTTCTTTCAGAACGGTACCCAGGTGGCCATTGTGACTATCCTAGTAAGAGAAAGACAGCAGTGGTGGGAGGTAGCAGGAGAAACACGTGTATTCAGAGTATCTTGCACTTTTTAAGTGTTTGTTTGCTTGGGTCTTTTTTTTATGCTGGGGATCATACCCAGGGCCTTGAGCATGTGAAGCATGCTTTCTGTCTCTGAGCTGTATCTCCAGCCTCTTTTTAAAAATGTTTATAACAAAAATGGTTCCAATACTATTTATATTTCCAACACCTTATCCATTTGCTTGCAGTATTGGAGAAAATATAGAACTTTTTTAAAGGGTTTTTTCCCCCCAATATAAAAGTATTTTAATATAAAAGCACAACAGCAATCAGAAGACGATCTGTTTTAAAGAGAGTGTTTTGCTGACTCTGAATCTGTGACAACAAGCAAAATAGACATTAGAAAACATTCCAGGAACCCTCACTCCACCAAACGGTTTCTAGACACAGTTGTGTTTGCAGTTTGTTCTGCTCTAAATGTGCTCAAAGGTCTTCTCCAGGACAACCAAGTGTCAAGTTTTTCAGACTGGATCATTCACCTACAAGGAGATTCCTCTGAGGCTTTTACAGTTTGGGGGAAGAAGAGGAAAGAGGGGACCACAGAGCCTGAGGCTTATGTCTCCATGCTGTAGGCAGGGCGAGGGTCCAGTGGTACTCAGCTATGCACCAGTTGTCCTTTCCTTCCTGTCTAGAAACTGAATATTTTTCATTTAGTCCCCGAGGAAGCCAAAAGTATTGCACATTTATGGTAATAAGCCCAACAAAAACAGTCTCATTAACCAAGTAAAATTGGACAATAAGGCACAGTTTTCAAAAGTAAAATAAGGCACCAAACTTTTATAACAAAGAAAAAATGTTTTATCTTATCTATTTTATACGTATATAACTTCATTGTAGGCAGGGCAGTCATCTTTACTAGGAAGCTTATCAGAATATTACAGTGAAACCCGTCAGATATTCCAAGCCAGTGCCATTTAGAAAAGATGGCTTATAGTACTCTTCTGTACTTGAGATTTCTCCTGCCAAGCCACCATGAGATGGGCTTGTTTGTTTTTTCATTCGTTTGCTTTGCCTGTGTTGATATTAGCACCAAAATTCCACTGCTAAAATCACTGGAGACTCCAAAAGAGTTCAGGAAATTAATTGATATGAAATCGATGTAATTTATTTCAACTTTGCTCTGAACAGTTGGTAAGAATCAAATAGTTCAAACGTCAGATTTATACCCCACCTCAACTGCCTTGGGTTTTGGGACCACAAGCCCACTCTTCTTCCTACCATTTCTAACTAAAAGGAAAACACAGGAGAACTGCTGGAAGACCACACAACTTTCAAGCCATTTCAACAAGGATTTTTTAAAAAGTTTTTCACTGCTTAGATTTGTCAGTAAGGGAAAAAAAAAAAAACCCACGGTGTTTAAAACGAATGATGTATTTTCTCCCCCAATTATGTCTTTCACTTAAAAAAATCATGATGCAAACATGACATATTGTATGTACAAATCAAATAAAGAAACATTCCTATTTGATGATGATCTTAATAGGCTGCATACAACTCCTGGCCCTGTAGCATCCGACTTAATCAGAGATGCCCTGTATATACTCCAAACCACCAGTCAGGATTTTAATCTTGTACGTGTTGACATCAACAGATTGACATTTCCAGGGCTTTTTTGCATATCACATCCTATTGTTGTTGAGGATTTTTTCCTTGTTTCTGTTCTTTCTTTTACTCCTTATTTGGTGTGAGGAAGTAGAAACTGAAAATATGGACAAAAATTAGAGATTTTTGTTCTGGCCAGCTGCATGTGTCTGCACAGCACCTTCATCCCTCCGCGTGTACAGACGTCCAGCTAATGACCCCATGGACCTTCTGCCACAGAGGCCGTAAAGCTAGACCTTTTGGACCTTAATCTCCAAAACAAATTTCATTCCTGATCTTAGGCAGAAGGAAATTCAAAGATGACACGTAACCTATCTTTTCTTTACTTGCTCCACGCTGAAACAATCATGCCTTGCCTTTTGCCATTGTTCTCTGTTTCCTCTCCCTCATAGCTGGCACTTGTGTCTTCATCTTGAAACTTGGCTTCCACCTGTCATGTTCAGGAAGCCAAATGGAGGCTCACAGGGCATTTGCTCTCTTGCTTTCCTGCACTGGTCCGTACTACATCTTCACAAAGAGTACAGGGAATTTCAAAACTACAGCATGCTCCTACTTCCCTTGGGTAGTGAATCAGGAAGTTTTGCTTGCCACCTATTGGGAATAGTTTTCATCGGTCAGAGAGAAACAAATATTTTGAAAGAAAAGTGAAAATTTAAGTAGATGGGAAAAAAGAAACTCAATTTCCTTAGAAAGGCATAACCACATGTGGCCACGGGCAGTACTTTTGTCATTATGCACAACAGCCAAGATAAAAAATCAACTTAGTGCCCATTAATAGATACATGCATAGGGCCGGGTATATGGTTCAGCAGCACAGTGCCTGCCTGGCAAGCACAAGGTTGTGAGTTCGATTCCCAGTACCCCCCCAAAAAAAATAGATACATGGATAAAGAAAAGTGGAATAAACAGGATGCTACTTTACTGTATTTGCAGCAGAATAAATCGTCTTTATGTAGTAAGTGAAATAAACCAAATGGAAAAAGAAAAACTGAATGTTTTCTTTCATATGTGGAAGCTAAAAAAGAAATCAATCTGAATATAAAATACTGATTACTAGGGATCAGGAATGGAGGAGGAGGTTGGATAACAGTTGCCAAACACCAACATTAGGAATAAAGTTCTAGTAGTAGAATATTTAGTAGAATAAGAGGACTATAATTCAGGATAGCCTATTATATATTTTATGTAGATTTAAGAGAGGAGCTCAGAGGCTCCAGCATAAGCAAATGATAAGAAAATTGAAATGTTAATCACAGAATTGTATGCATGTATCAATATATCATACTGTACACTAACAACATGCATAATTATTATATGTTACTCAAAAATAAGTATTGCTACAGCTACACACCTTACCTTTTAGCTTTCAAAATATTCATACCAACAGACTTGAGAACAACACTGAAACCTTGTCTTAGGGCAACACATAAGAACTGAGGTCATGAATCATGATGAGTTGAATTTATGGTTGCTTTATTTTTTAATTTATTAAGAGGATGGAAGGATCTTCACTTGTCCAATCAACCAATTTTCACTAACATCTATGGAGCTGATGCATGAACTCATTTTATATTACCTAATTTGAAGACCTTGGTTAATTCCTTAAACTCCCTGAGTTTCATTTTCTTATTAACTAAAACATGGAATTTGTCCTACTCTTTGCTATGGTTTATTCCAGATCTAAAATAACCAAATTTTAAATCAGCTTTACAGAAGGGGTAAAGGGAAACACAGTACAAGAGTAGAAAACAAGTCTCAAAGAGTAAAGGGCCGAATTTCCTGAACTATCTGCTGGGAAGGAGGTGAGAATATCGGAATGCCCATTAGGGTTTACTGTACACCTGATGGTTTATTGTTATCATAGCTAGTGTTAAGCATACTCTCTGAGCTTCAGTTTCCTCACTTAAAAGAGTTCAAATAACATGAGGTTTAAATAGGATGATATATAACAAAGACCCATGACATACCTACAAAGTAGGGGCTTTGCTTCCCTACTGCTTGCGTCCATCTAGTAGTTAAAGGAGCACAAGGGGTCCCAAGTCATCAAATGACCATGAATGAGACAATAGCCAGTCTAGGACTAACAATCATGCCACTCATAATAATCATGCCACTCATAATAATCGCTTTCACTGGGATAAAAATTCCTAACACCCAAACTTAAAGGAAGAGAGATTTATTTTGGCTCAGTTCGTGGTCAGCTTGCTCGGAGGCAGAAACAGCACAGCATTCAGAAAGCAGAGAGAAGGGAGGCGCCCTGGATTGCAATATACGTTTCCGGGTCATGCCCCCAACCCCCGTGACCTACCCCTTCTAACCAGGCCCCATCTATGAATGTGAGACTTTCCATTTTAGATCTAAACCGTAACACCGTCCTTCTGAAGGGCAGCTTGCAAGCCTCCTTCTCCCAGGGAAGTTGTGTAAGTTGACATGTGCTCACGCGATGTCAGGCTGGAAACAAAGGTGGGCGGATGGACAGTTCATCTCTCTGAGGACCTGGAAAGCTGAGTCGATTTGTTCTCACGTTGCCACAGTTGGACTACTTGATTCTCTGTCTGCACAGGGGCTCATCATCCTGAGTCTTAGCTGCTGTCCTCACTGTGGGGACTGTGATGTGCTGGGAAAACCAGTCCCACCCCACAAATACACATGGAGTCAGCTCCCGAGCACTGTGTGCCACAAGACTCCCATTTTTTCGTGTCTGCCACAGAGGAGCTTTCTGATGGGGTTATGTACTAGCACCATTCCTTGGGGACAGCGTACCCTGTTTGGGTGACCTCATTCTTTCTAGCTTTGCGTGGCTCCCAACATGACATGCTTTACCTGGCAAGACCACAAAAAAGACCACATAGAATTGACTAGGAAAAATTTGCAGCATACAGTTCTGAACAGGCAGAAAACAGGATAGCAGAGGCCTGTAGAGATCCAGGAAGAGACAGAGGCCCGGATGACTGTCATCATAGCCACGGCAAACAGTGATCAGTGCATCGGAGATATGTGTCACAGAGGCCTCATCCAGAACTAGAAGCAAATACCTACTCTGAAGCCACTGTAAACCACTATACTGGTGCAAGTATTAGACAGGAGCAAGTTTCCAAACTCAGCTCACACTGTCACATGCTCAGTACACCAGGAACTGCAGCAATAAGCACTTTGGGTTCCTGCTGGTGATGACCATCAGCTCATATGTGGATGGGCTGTCTCTGCCGTCCTCATACCTCAGTCTGATGTCCTCCATAGCTTCCTTGACCTCACATTATGCCTCTTCCTATCTTTTCTTGGAGATTTCCTCAAACCTTAACTAACTGAATTTTCCAAATCCCCCATTAAAAAGGATAGTTTCTAAGACATCAGTGTCAGTTTTTCTAAGAAAGCTCTGAAAAGCTGATTTAAGAGTTCCCATCACATAGTATGAAATCTCTCTCTGGAATCTGCCCCAATAGAAGCTGGAGCCCTACAGGTGGGTTCAATACAAAATCTGCACCAGGCGGGCAAAGGAACCCAACCAAGATAGCTGGGTTCAGAAGGAGCCCCAGCAGGTCCTCCTTGCCCAGCCATGGCCTTGGCCTCAGAGCTCACCCTTAGGGATCGCAGTCTCCCCCTTTCTGTCTTTGTCCCAGAGAACATGAAGCAAGTGCGGCTGAGCAGCAGCTGGCAGCTCCCTGGCACGGTCTGCTTTCCTGCGCAACTGGCCCTTATCTCCCTGCCTGCTCTCTACCACTTGCCCCTGACAGTCCTTTGCACTGGTTACAGCCAGTGTTTCATGTCGCATGACTCATCAGGCTGGTGTTCCTGCTACATCCTCTCGACCCTAGCCAGGTTTCCTTCCCTCAATTACGCAGTGAGCCGCTTCCCACTGAGTGAGGTCAGAGGAGGAATGCGTCCCGCACTTAACCATCCCAGCGCCTGCTCCCATTCGGCGCCTTCTAGCTTCCAGCAGCCCCATCTCCTCTCCCCCTTCTTCCTTCCATCATTCCTGAAAGTTATCCCCTCCCCAGGAGAGCCCTTAACCGTATTGTCATACTTCTGTTTTCTCTATCAGTGCCTCTCTGAACTTTTTTTTTGAAGATTCCTTTAAGATTCCCCCAGAAGGTGTGGATGTGCCCCAGAACAATGGTGGAACACATTTACAATCACCCAGGGGCCTGGGAGCAGCCTTCTGGGCTGAGGGTGAAGCACTTCCTCCTCAACGATTCCAGAACTCTGGGCACTGCTGGGTGCCTGCTGGCTGGCGCTGGCGAAGCTCCCCGAAGAGCACTGCTGTGTGGGTTTTTATGGACTCACAGCCTGGGAAATAGGAGTGGTGGGGTGCCCGCTGGGAGCGGGGCCCCATTCTGTTAACCTTTCTTCTCCCAAGCCCTAAAGTTGGGGACAAATCTCCAGAAAAAAAGAGACACATGGCCAGGGGGAGAGGGGAGGGATTAGAAGCTGTAATTCAATCTAATATTTGAGGCTTGGCAAGTGTACCTATGGGATTTCACAAAAACCCCCGAATCTTTTTCATTTCAGAGCAATTAAGCAAACCCCAGCGTCCTGGCTCCAGTAAGCCGCTCAGCTCTCGGTTTTATTGCCCGTTTCCTTCCCCTTTGCCAGCACTAGCTCCCATCTCTGCGCTCAAAATAAAAAACCCACTCTGTTTTGGTGCCACTGAGGGGCCCCCACGAGAGAGTGTGGGCTGTGGGGCGGCGCAAGCGCAGGCGGGCCAGTGGGGCCCAAGTGGCCCCAGGACTGCGCAGGCACCGATGTGTGGTATAATCAGAAACATCCAGCAGTAATTTAATAGTTCCCACCAAGCGCAGACACAAAGTCTAGCAATTCTTCCCTCCACATACTTAACCCTTGGAGGAGAAGAGCCAAAAGAAAGGGGAAATTAATCCTAAAAGTTTGCTACCTTGGGATTTTTGCTTTTTTTTTTTTTTCTGATATGAGAAAGAGAAAAAGGGATGTGAGCATTGGAAGCTTGCAGGAAGCAGGGATTTCTATTTAAGCAGGCTGGGAAGGACTGCAGTGACCCTCACTCACTGGGAAGAGCCAGTCCTGCTTAGAAGATTGTCTTCCTGGCCAAAAAGAGCCATCAACACCGTACTGCACTTTTAAACACATGGCTGAGTTATATCTGTTGGACAAATGGGGCAGATGGTTCCATAGAATCTGAGCTGTATCTCCACCAAGAGAGAGTGACCCATTTCCTTTTTCAGATTCGGTGGCTCAGCCCCGTCCCTCGAGCATGTGGATACTGGCATCACCGCCCAGGACCATGGGCTTCCCAGGGGCCGGGGGAGTCACCCTCAACCCATCACATTCAAACCCGTTGTTTGTTAGTTATGTTAGATGTTCTGTAACTAGGCAAATGACAAAACTGGAAACATACACCTTGGAAGAAATCTGTCCTTCCAGTTAGAACTTTTGATTTTAAATAAAATAAATTTTTTCTTGATGCATGAAATAGCATCCTATGGCTTATCATCCTCACCTACAGGTCCATGTACCTCTGAGGCAACCAGTGTTCAGGCCTCTGCCAGGCAAACTGCACATGCCTGTGCACACACATGGGTGTGTGTGTATGCACATGCACACACATACACTCATTCCTTTGGTGGATATTCATCAATACCTGTACTGCACTGATGCTTGGCTCATATTAAATGAAATATGTTCCCCAAACATGGCTTCACTTCAAAGCACTGGAAGCATTTTGAAGAGATTCTCTGATCTGAAGCAAGTGAGAAGCCCAGGACCTTCTTATTTTGAAAGGCCTGTCACATTGCTCTCACGTGAAGCCAGGTCACTGGTAGAGTATGTGCCCATGTTTATGCCGCCCTTTGAGATGCTCACCCTCAGTGCCAGGCCTATGGAGGAGCCTTGCATCTGGTGTGCAGCTGTATAACTTCGCCTTATGACTTTAACAAGCTATAGGACCTGCCGAAACTGTAGGGCCTTCAGTGCTTTGCTTTCCTTATCTGTGAAAAGAAGATACTAATAATATCTGTCTTGTAGCGATTTTGAGCACATGGAAAGAGCTAATATCTGAAAAGCATCTGGAACAGCAAGTGATGTGAACTGTGAGTGCTCAGCAGGCGTTCATGACTATCTCATTTGGGATGGAAGTTAGGTGATCTGGACTGAGAAGATGGCTAAGGAAATTTCCAGCATTGGTGGAGAGAGTAGGTCAGGGAATACTCGCTGGTAGACCAACTGCCACCAGGGTTGGGGGAACCAGAAGTGATTCCACACAGGTAGAAAACCACTCACAGTCCTCTGCAGGTGGAATTGATTAAAGATTCACAAAGATGACAGAATGTGCTCAGTAATGTACTTAGACATTAGTCACAGATCCAATAACAATTCTAATTGAGAAATAAATCATGATAATTCATTTGAAAAGCCATTCCCATCTTCCCAACAGGCCTAACTGTGAGTCAGTGAGAGGTCTGTACATCCTCCAAGTGAGAGGGGGTATTTCTCCAGATGACAGAGGCTCACTCCTTAGGCTCTGATGTCCTCTATCTATATATGTCCTAACTACTCAGGGGCTGCATGGTAGATGTCCCTGTGAGCTCTGTGACCGGATGAGGTGTCACTTGGACTTCCTCTACCCACTGAGAGAGGGAGTCCAGAAGAGGTCACTCTATGGCCTACAATATGGATCTCTAGGCCCAGGGTCCTGTCACATCAACCAACCTTCATGCTCTTTCTTATAGAAAACAGTTCTCAATCAGATATGAAATATTTGACATATGTAGTCACAATACAAACATAGACATGGTATTTGTTAATCACCTATTAGCTAGATATGCACAATGCTATGAGCAACGTGGTATTCTGTCTGGTAGGAGAAGTTGTGTCAGATGGCTTTGAGAACAAACACATTGCAGATGGGCAAATGTTTTTCCTTGGGATCAGCATTTTGCTGGGAAATGCTGATTTCAATGACAGCATTCAACTGTCCTCCAAAAGAGCAACCAACCTCCCAAGTGAAGTCCTGGCTACCAAATCCATCATGGCAAGAGAATGTGCTACACCAGGCTGATCTGGCTGGGTCTTATTTTTTCTCTTTCTCTCTACTTTCTCTGACATTAAATATTGTGTGAGAAAAAATATGACTCAAACTAAGCCATCTGTCTTTGGTTTCTTTTTGGGTGTGTTGCCACCCACGGTAATCAGCTTAATCCTTAAACCAGCAACTCTGCTATTCTGACGAAGCCCCTATGAAAGGAAAGTAAACTGAAGGACTCTGTGTTTGCTTCGCTGGCTTGCTTAGAAACTTACCATTTGACCCTCATTCCTCCCACATGCCTAGTGAATCCAACTCAGGTTGTCTGGGGTGGCCCTAGCTGGGTGGTGGGTTTCTTGGGCCCCAACAGGATTTAGATTTGGTCACCGCGTGCTCTTCAACCTTCCCATTGTAGCTTCCTACCAAGAATCCTGCCACTAGGCCACTGCCACAGGCAACCTCTACCCCAAGGAGGCTGTGCCCACTCACTCCTGGCTGATTGGCTGCCTCTGCACCCCAGGCCGTCCACTTCTTCTCAAAGATTATTCCACTTGGGTGGCTTAATGTCATTCAACCTTGGTTTTATGCCTGTAACTCCACCCAAAGCATCCAGCAATTGCCCTAAAATACAATGCAGGATGTGTTAAGTAACTCCCTTGAGAGCCAAGTTCTCTTTATTGGTACATGTCTTCTTTTTTGTTAAGACTTACACTTAATGGAAGGAAACTTCTTACAACAGAGATCCCTCAGGACACATGTGACACACTTCCCAACAACTCCCACAGGCCTAGAACAGATCTAGAAAAGCAGGTAACTGTGGTCAAACTTGACCACCTATCTTAGGGTGTCAAATCACAGTCTTCCTCCCCAGTAGCATCTTCCTTGTCCTCTCTGTCCCCTGGAGTGTCCAGCTTTCCACCTCCTTTCTAAATCAAAGCTTGTTCATCATGGAAATTGACCACTTTCAAACCAGATTGGTACTTCTCCAGAGATTTGCATTTTCAGACTTTTATCTTTAATCATTAAATGGAATCTTTGTGTCTTATTAAAGGAATATCTGGTTTGAAGGGAGAATTTTTTGATAAATCCTTCTTACACCTAAAATTACACCAAGATTCCTGCATGCCTGGCTGTAAAAGGACCATGGGCACTGAGCCTGGCTCTCCTCACCCTATCCCATACCATCTCTCACCCTGGCCCCTGCCCTCCTGTACTCTACCTAGGTCATTTCAATAGCTGGAGAAGAATTTAGTCAGTGTTCTTGGGTGACAGTCCCAGACTCTCTGCCCCTTGCAGCACTGACTCCAGGACAGAGCTTTGAAAGTAACCCAGGCTAAGGAGGAGAAAAAGGAGGAGGAGTCACTGGGAACAGGAAAGAAGATGCAGAGAGACTGGAGGAGAGATGTTTGGGCCAAGGAAGAACCAACTGAACAGTCAAGCATGGTGGCAAGTCGCACCACACACCATCCCAATAAAGCCAGAATGACACCAGGTCTGAAGCTAGAGACCCAATAAGAGAAAAGATTTGGATGAGGACTTGTCTGTGTAAAATCTATACTGTTAGGGTTCTTTTGATTAATTGCCAGTCATTTATGCCTAATTACCATGCAGTACAATAATGACCATGTGGGTCATGAAATGAGAGTCAGATTAACTGTTTCTTTTGATTACAGCAGCAAATCCTGCAAGTGGATGACCACTTAATTAATTTCTTCTGTGGCACTATCTACTCAGGCAGCAGAGGTTCATGCATTTGTCTTAAAATACATGAAAAACTAAATAATAAAGTAAAATGAAAAACGACAACAACACTGGGCCTATCTAGAAGGCTTACACAACCAGGCCCCCTGCCTGGCACTCACGGAAGGAAATTAAGTCCTGAGCATCAGGGTATTGCCGTATTCTCACTTCCTCATCTCCAGTACCCAGAATGCCACACACTTTATGTGCATGAAAACTACTCTACTCAAGGAGGGAGTAGCAAATGAATGACTGAAAATGAAAGTCGAATCCTTCTAATCATCCTGCTCTGATACCTCACCCCTGCCATGGGGATAAAGAACACCTCAGCACAAGTAAGGGTGCTTTAGGTGGTCTCTTGAGTTGGAACCCTAGCTCCCTCATAGTTCTTATAACTTTGTCCAAAGAATTTACCTATGAAAGTTTTGTATTATCTTTCGGTAAAGTGGAGATTTGTAATCATCTCACAGAATTCATGGGAGGATTCAGTAAGTTTTAAAAACAACTGTGTGAAGATCAATGCTAAAGAAATCATATGCTTTCTTCTTAGGAGATTCCACATCAGTAGCATTTTTTTCTTTGATTTTCCTTATTTTTGTAGTGCCGAGGATCAGAATTGAGAGCCTATGGGCACGTCAGGCAAGCTTCCTACCAATGAGCTGCATCCCCAGCCCACAGCAGCAGTTACTGTGGTTTAAATGTGTGTTGGAAGGAGAAGCAAAAGTGTGGTCAAGGACCCTTTGGTGAAGAAGATGGCACGGACAGAGGAAAGCCAGGCGCTATTCATCAAGAAGGCGGAGATAACCCCCTGGGGCATTTCAGAGATCTTCCAGACTGCCCCCCTATCACAGGCCAAGGCTTGCAGCCCAAGTCCACCTCAGGTCTCTTCTGTCACATTGTGTTAGCTTTCTTGTGACTGAGTCATACCCACAACTTACAGGAAGAGAGGTTTCATTTGGCTCATGGCTGCAGGAGACGCTGATTACCTGGTTCCAAGGCAGGAGCATTATGGCAAAAGGTATGGTGAACAAAGATGCTTAGCTGGTGGCAGCCAGGACACACAGGAAGGGAATAATACCAGATAGGAAGGGACCAGAGCCATATGTGGTACCTGAAGTGATGCCTCCAGAACCCACCAAGACACATCCAGGGCTTTACTAATGCCCTAAGCAGCTCCCAATCAGTCAAGTTGACAACGAAGCTTACCTATCACATGAATTCCGGCTCAGTGCTCTTCAGCTCCTCTTACCTATCACGTGAATTCCGGCTCAGTGCTCCTCAGCTGTCTTAGGTGTGGCTCTGGCCGCACTCTGGAAAGTACAGGCTGTGAACTTTGGCAGCGTTCATGGGCTGCCAGCTCTGCAGCACACAGATTACCTGGTCTGCAGAGGCACAGCTGTCCCCATCAGACTTTGGATTTCAGCCACAGACAGCCTCAGGGCCCAGCACACAAAGCCCCTGAGACAGCAAGTCCGCAAGAGTGGCAGCGGCCCTGAAGCCTCAGAGCTATACAGGCACCAGAGGACAGTTGCAGTCAGGGGAAGGGGTGCAGACTTCTCTCCATGAGAGCCACTGAGTGGGCTTCCCCAGTGTGCAGAATGCAAGAAATGGAGTCTCGGGTTATTCTAAAACCTTAAAAAGTCATTTTCCTTGTTTGGTATGGATTTGCTTGGAACCTGTTTCTCCTTTCTTCCTATTTCTCCCTTTGGAAATAGTAGCACCTATCCTATCCCTGTCCCACTATTGTTCATAGGAAGCACATATCTTGTTTGATTTCATGAGCTCACACCTGGAGGGGAATTTGTATCCAAATGAAGTGGACCTTAAGTCTCACCATTTCTGTCTTAGATGACATTTAGGTAAGAATTTGATGTTGATGCTAAAACAAATTGTCCTAGTTGCTTTTTTCTTGTTGCTGAGACAAAATATACAACACCCATGGTTAGGGAAAGAAAGGTTTATTTAGCTCACAATTTGTAGAGGTTTCAATTCAAAGTCAGCTGGACCCAAGGCAGGGTGGCACTAGAAAGGAGAAACAGTTGATGGTGGGCAACAAGTAGAAGAAGCAAGGAAGAACAACCACAGCTCTTCCTGCTCCTTAAATCTTATGTAGGTTGCTTAGGGCAGGTAGCACTCCCCACACTTCATCCTAGTGTCCTTGTCCTTAGCATTGTATCACAAGTCAGTCCCAGCATCACACATTCTAGGTCCACCCACCCCTTAAAAAGCCCCACCTATGACTGCATGAGCCTTGTATCTAGAGCCTTTGCATGAGAACAAAGGCTCTAGATACAAGCCATAGCACAAGTTAAAGTCATGATGTTATCAGAATGGAATGAATATATCTTACGTATGAAAAGAACGTGAATTTGGGGGTGATCAGAGTTGATGTTAGGTTTGAGCACATGTCCTAAAACCAATGTTGCAACTTAATCCGCACGGTGGTGGTATTAAGAGGTAGGGCCTTTGGGGAAGTAATAAAAATACAAGACTTTTGTCCTTATGCTTTAAGGAATGCCCAGATAAAGAAGGCTGCAAGAAGAGAAAGTTTACCTCTCCTGCTCTTCATGAATCTTGTTAATCCACGCACTTGATCCTTATAGCCCAGAGAGAAAAAAGTATTGCTACTGCTCCAGCTGATGTCAGACCTTGGCATCATTCATGTGGTGCTGGTTTTAGGTGCACATACAATGCAAGAGCTGTGGGCTCAGGAAGACTTCCAGCCAGGTTGCAAAAGAAAACTTGGGAGGCCAAGCAGTGTGCCTCTGAGAAGGCAATGTGTGAAGCTGTGAATGTGAAGCCAAAGGTGCAGTGGAGACCCCAGAAGGGTGAAGAAACCAGGAACATGGACCATGTAAGGGAACTGACAAGGAGTGAGCAAATCCAGACCAAGAGAAAAGCCATTAGAGCTACAACCACCAGCAATGCCATAGGGGCAGAGCTACCTAAGAACTTCAGAGGTCACAGATTGCACCGTGGAACTATGGGATTTAATGTAGACGTGGAACTATGGGATTTAATGTTTACCCTGCCGAATATTGGACTTGCTTTTGTTTCTATCCCCTTGTTTATAACTTTTGGAATGGTAATCTTGTACCATTGTATGTTGGAAGTGTTTAATTTTCTTTTCATTTGTGGAAGGACTTAGAGTTAAGAGTTTGCCTTAAATCTCAGAGGAGACTTTGGGCTTGAACTTTTCGGCAATGCTGAAACTATCAGGACTTTGGCAACTCTTAGAGATGGACCACATGCCTTCTGCACAAAAAGATACATATGAGTCTCATATCAGCAGTCAGGAGTCAGGAGTGGAATGTTATAGTTTGTATCTAGATGTTCCCCAAGGGCTCATGAACTCATAGTGGGGTTTTGGGGAGGTGACTGTGTCATGGGTGTGTGATCCCGGATTAGGGTATATGATACTGGGATGAAGGGTATGTGGCAACTAAATTGGTTTAGCATATATCTAGGTGTGAACAATGGAAAGGGCCAACCTGGGTGTGGGTGGCATCACCCAAAAAGCTTGTAGCTTGGATAGAATAAAATGAAGAAGAAGGAGAAGCAGACTTGCTGCTGCTGCTGCTGCTTGCTCCTTTGATGCCTCCTGCCTGCTTTTCCATGAATTATTTTTCTTCTCCAATCCCTCTCTTCCATGTCTCTCTGACTTGAAACCAGTCAACCATGAACTTACACCTCTACAAACTGTGAACTGAAATAAACCTTTCCTCCTTTAACTTGGGTGTCAGACATTTTGTCTCAGCAATGAGAAAAGTAACTGGGACAGAGGCATTAGAAGAGACCCCAGATCTCCCACTTTCTCTCTCTACCAAATGAGGATACATCTAGAAGCTGGCTGCCATCTTTAAGCCAGAAAGGGCCCTCACCAGATTACGAATTCACTGGTATCCTTCCTGATCTTGGTGAGTCTTCTCACCCTGTAGAACTCTGAGGAATAAACTTCCAGCCAGTCATGGTGTTCTGTTGTGGCAGCCAAAGCCATAGCTAGGATTAAATGAGAACTCAGGCAAAGCTCCCACTTCAAGCAGGCATTGATAAATGTTAGCTTTCCCCCTGTGAATGCTCACATCCAATCTCCCTTTGATACAGCTCTTACTGAAATTGTTTTGTGTTTTTGCTCCACTAAGGATTGACCAGAAGCAAGTGTGAATGGTCTTTGTCTATGATAAGGCAGCTCTGTGTTGACTCCCAGATCATGCACTCCTCTCTCTCTTTGCTGGGCCCTCCTCCCTTCCCTTTGGCCTTAGTCTTCTGGAAAGAATGTAATGAACTAAAATGTCATTTAGAATTCAATCACTGATCATCCTGAAAAACAATGGGAAGATTGCATTCCTTAAGGAGAAGGAGGGACTCTCCAGTTATGAATGTCAGTGATGGAGCACCAATAGGGGCAGCATACCTCAGGATGGGGTAGGAACCCAGCATCTCAAAGATGACCACCTACTTGGGGGTCCTGATCTCGTTCTGCCACATCCATTATAGTCCCTGTACCGACCCTGAAGATAATTACTCAACCCGGTGCAGGGTGAGAACAAAGGGCTCCAGTGGAGGGCTTTCAAATCCTCACCCACAGATGGAATTCTGTCCCATCTCGTAAGATAAAAAGACAGTATGGAAAACTTGGTAGATTCCTGGGTTAATAACAGCCAAGGGATGAAATGCAACCTCCTCATTCCTAGGACTGTGCTCTCTCTTGGCTCATATAGTGGAAAGTTTATAATGAAGGTGACAGAGACCATTGCATCATTTTACCTGATTGGCATAAAATTTCTGGTCAGCCTTGGGAATAGTAGAAGTCAACAGCTGCTTTGAAAATCCAGGTTAAAAGACAGTACTACCAGTTTTCTGAGTCCCAGCCCTGCTAACATTCACTAAGATCAAAATGCTCTATCTTTTTTCTTTTCTTTTCCTATGTAAAAAAATTTTAGAACTTTTACTGAGTTAATTTCTAAGAGAACTAAATAAAGTCCAACAGGAAAACTACAATGCCTTTCTACCAATCAAAATGATGAAGTGTATTTTTGTCATTGCCCATGTGTTTATATACTTTCATGTTTTATATAAAGCTCACCATGATAAAGTTGCTGAAGAATGTAAAAATTAATTAATTTTCTTTTTTTTTTTGTTTTGTTTTGTTTTTTGGATGGAGAGGGTTGCATTAGTTTGCTAAGTCACCCAGGTTGGATTGGAACTTGCGGTCTTTCTGTCTCAGCTTGCCAGAGGGCTGGGATTACAAACATAAACCATCATGCCTGGATTATTTCTTAATTTTTAAAATTTGAGTAAAGGTCTCACCAAGACAGTACATGGCTCGTGTTGGACCCAAGCTGGCTACCCTCTGGCTGCAGCCTTGCAGAGAGTCTAAATTACAGCTGCATGTCTCCTTGCCCAGCTGAAGTTCTGGACAGTTACCTTGGGGGTATAATTCCTGTCTTAGTATCCCAATCTGGACTCGTTCTTTACCATGGGAGTTTCCATGCCACAAGACACAAGTGAACTTAGTTTGTACTGGCAGGAAGGGGTAGGTCCTGCTAGAGTCCCATCTCTCACGGTGCAAGTCTGAGAACAGAGACATGAAAGTCCATAGAACACATACAAAGTACTAAGCCACCAGTACTGTAGCAGTGTGTGGAAAATGGACTACAGGAGTGCATAGGGTAGAAATTCAGGAAACTGGAAACATATGAAGACAGTAGTCATCACCACATGTTCCAAGAGGGCAAGACCCTACTGATGGAGGAGGGTGTGCATCTGTTCTCAGGCAATGACGAAAATAGCTGACTCAGTATCTCCAACCTTCAAGAGTGGGTTTCTTTAGTTACCAGATGCTCTTTCAAAAGATATCTGAGACAAAAATTGCCCTTTTTTTGAAACCCAAACCAGGCTAATGCCTCTGTAAATAACATAAAGAAGCATCATTTAAAAGATGATATTAACTCTTACAAGGTGTGCAGGACTCATCAGTCCAAAAGTAAATATTTACTATAAAGAAAACAGTGGAGTTAATGAAACCAGTTTTTCATTCCAGTGAAAAAAAGGAAAAATCTGATTTATTTCTTTCCCGTGCTCTGTTCCATTAAAATGAAATCGTGCAGAAAGCAATGTTTCCATAGGTGTGCATGTTTTTTAAAGGTGGGAGAATGTTAAGTGTACATTTGTCAAAAGTTTGATGCCCACAGCAGCTATTCAATGTGTGTGGTAGAGATACTACAGTTTTCTTAAAGGGTCCTTCAAAGTCTCTTGAATGAACATGCTAGACATTGCTCATGCAAGCTCAAGAGAACAACCGTGCACCTCTTTTCACAACACCTCACTTGGTGACAGCACATCAGCAGCTTGAAATCAGCTGTAGTGTGAGTCCACATCACAGAAACCAGTAAACGCAGCAAATCGGGCCTCCAGCTCCCCAGAGATCTAACCATTAAGTAATTAATATAGGGGAAAGAAATTCCCAACCTACTAGATGTCTGGTACAAGTTCATGTTCTATAGAATTGAAGAATGAATTTTAGGAGCAATGGAGCAGAACAGGTTTATTGCGGGAAAGAAAGCTTCCGTCTGAGAAACTGACAGAGGGATCCGGAGTGGGGTCTGAGAAAGTGGCAGAAGGGATCCGGAGTGGGTTGCCAAAGACTTCATCTTTTCTAGGGACTTTTATAGAACTAAACCACAAGGCGAGGTGCCTGGTGGGAAAACTTGGGAACTTGCAAGGTGGGCTTGAGGTGGGACCAAAATATGGTCAACCAATAAGATTAATTGCTCAGGTAAAATTATTACATCAGGGACAAATGGGGAAGCGAGTCACACAGCAAGCAGGCATGACTAGAGCACAAGGCTTTTGCCTGTGGAAGGTTGGATTAGTGACTCCTGGTTTCCTTAGAGTGATAGAGATCTATTTAGAATATCAGTCCCTGATGTTTATCCTTAGGAAGTATGTGGGTGTATTTGTTTTATCTTTTGTCGTGGGTCTGGCCCACAGCAGAGGTACCTGTCTCTCTCCCGCAAGGTATCTGGTCCTCTGCTCTGGTTTCTTTGAGGACCCAGCCTTATCTGACTGCCTATAATATTTCTATCTAACTCAGTTACCTGTAACATAATCACAAGCACAACATTGGCAAAAGCTATTGTAGAGCAGAAATAGGCATACTAATAGACCTCCAACCTGCTCTTAAACAGTCACATCTAAGAATGTGCTGTGTGGAAGAACCACCCTTGACTCTATTACTAAATGTCAAATGGATTTGGAAATCAACTTTTGCTGCAGATTTGATCAAGTTTCTTAATAAATTCAATCTAAAATGACAAAGCGAAGTAGCACTTTTGTACAGTACTTAGAAGTTGGCAAAGTCGTTTCCGTAACAACTAATATTTTTAAATCACAAATAATGTCAGGATGGTTTATATATTTCTTGTGTTGTTGAATTTTAAAACAAGAAGTGGGATCTCTATTTATATATAAATATGCAGTAGACATGTATTTTTCAATGTCATCCTACAGTCAAAGCAACTCTTGCACTTCATTGTGAGTGTGAAGTAATATTTTCTCATTCAAAATCCAATTATGCATTCCACATCTGGAACAAGATGGCACAGATCCACTTTCCCTTGCTAATTTCCTTTAAATACAACTAAATGACCCTGAAAATTATTATTATTTTTTAAACCAAACAGTGATAAAAGGCACTCCAAAACCTGGAAGGAAAGAAGTGGACTTCAAAGGAAGAGATTTCAAGACTTGGAAAATAATGTGGTTCTCTGCATTTCCAAAAGACCAGACAAGTCTACAACTCAGAACAGTCAATGCATACAGACAAAACAAACAACAAAATTCCTCCCAATGTGCTCTCTCCAGCCAAGTGACTAGGAAGGACGGAGTCCTACAGAATTCTGGTAGAAGCCCCAACTTCTATTGCATAACCAGGAGTCCAGCAATGAGGTAGATGCACTGCAGGCTCAGCGTGGGGTGCATCCTCCACTGCCTGCCTCCACACAAGTCCATGGGAGACCCCGCTACAGCAGCTTCCCCAGTCACAGAAGCAGGCCAGAAACACAGGCAGCCCAGAGAAGTGTCTTTTGTCCCTCCAGGCACTGCGAGGAAAAATTGAAAGAGGCCCCAGAAGGACTGGAAAGATGCATTGAATCAGAAAAACACTGCAACTGTTCTGAAAACTAAACAATATGGAACTGGAGCCAACAAAAGTAGATCAAAATCAAACACTAAGTCCACACAAGGTGACTTCTTGCTGCAATAGAAGATTTAAATGGGATGAGCACCTCCTAACATAATTTTTAAAATGTAATATCAAGAACCAATGGAACCTTAACTTTAGTACAAAAAGACAATTAGCTGGCACAAATGTGGAAAAGAATCAGAAATTGGAATCGCTGGTAAAAGATATTTACCCAATCATTACTAAAAAAAAAAAAGCTTCAACATTCAATTATGACTTCTATTGAAACAAATATGGAGGCCAAAAATCTCAGGAAAGGAATGATTTTTTAAAAAAGAATCAAATGGAGATTGGAGAACTTAATACAACAATGAAAATTTTAAAACTATTTTATGAACTCAATAGTAGAGCAGCAATGATAAATGACAAGATGTTCAGCAAACTTGAAAGCAAATCAATATACTTAATCTGCACAACAGAAAAATGAGACTTTAAAAATGAACAGAGTAGTAGGAATTTGTAAGATAACAACAAAAAATCTAACATTCATATTATCAGAGTCTCAAAGGAGAGGACAAAGGATTGTGGGGCTAAAAACTTCCCGAATTTGATAAAATATGTAAACTTACAGATTGAAGAAGTGGAGAAAACCCTAAATATAATAAACTAGCCCGCCCTGGTAAGTGACTGTGGTCTGGGGAGCCGCGGCCACTCCAGGGCGGGGAAACAAGAAGCAAGAGCGTTTCCTGAGATCTGCGCCATGTTGGAACTTAGGGTGCTGAGCCAACCAGCAACCAGCCTGCTGCCTACCAGGGCGCGGGCTTAGAATCAAGCATACCACATCCCCCCC